>DWGW01000141.1:0-18756 GCA_018247775.1 Udranomia orcinus
AAAAAATATAAGATATTCCACCAGAATTCATGTAACTTAAAATATGTATAATTGCCAATTTTGTATCATAGCGATTCTGTATTTTTTAAAGTATCTATCCGTCAATACGAACCGCAAAACTAGTTACATATAGAGCTACAAAGTTAGGCTTGATGCTATTAACATCCTTTCACTCGCAGTAAAGGATAGAAATCCATTTTAAATGAAAATAAACAAGTTTTCGGTAATAGGTAAAATAATATTGTAACATGGCAAATGAGGCACAGGAAAGCCTAGCTAAAATGCTCTTTACTATGAAAAACTGCCATAGAGCTGTCTACGCTAAATATTTTATTTGACTATGACATTTTTCAGAAAAATATTCTAAAGTATCACGTTCCTTCTTTCTCTCATTATTTTCAGTAATTTTAACATTAGTAAGGCGCAGTGATAAATGTTGTTTTTAATAAATCCACAAGAAATATTATCCTTTGGCAGCGTGAGATAATTTAAAACAAAATTGAAAAAAAAAATAACATCGACGGTGTGGTACGTAGTGGAACAATTCTGCGATGTTATCGTTCGTATGAACCTATTTACTGCAAGCCCCTATTCAGTTCTGTACACCGTTAGTCGTATTCAGATATGATACTATATTATATACAGATATATAGACCACGGTTACAATACGACCATTTAGAAAGTCACCATGAAGATTGAGTATCCATTATTCACCGATAACACTTTTATTGCGGTTTGATGATTCATTATAAATTAATGACCAAATTTAACCTTGTCCCCGGTAATTAAATGCTTTTTATGAGCACAATAATTATTAATTTGCGTTAATTTTCATAATGCCAGTAATAAGCTTTACATTACTAATTGGTAAGCAATCTTGATTTTATTTTCCCATTGCATGCTCAAATTGTTAGTCATCGACCCTTTACATAAATAAAACTAATATTTTTTGGGGTCTTAGTTAACTGTAGGTACATAGTTAATACGTATTTAGTTACTATACGCATTAATATCATTGATATTTATTACTCGGCGATGTGTAGAATTGTAGTCTTTGTTGACTTATCTATACCTTGAAAGAATAATTTCAACACGTAAATGATTCGTCTGGTTTAGAAAGGTGTTTGTCTATTACCAAGATTTTATAAATACAAAGAATAAATAGGAAAGTATATAAAGTAAAGAGATACAACAAAAAAGAAAACAAATATCTAGTAATAGTCTATATTGTCTATGCTTCAACTTCACACTAATAGTATACATGAAATAGGTGTGGTTTCATTATTATATCGCATTTCATCGTGCGGTCATAATAAAAATCATTGCCACATTACTCTAATTTAAAATATATGGCTTTATCATAATAGCATCACAGCGTTTCATAAATTATTGTAGTATTGTTGAAACGGACGTAAATTGTTGTTGGTTTTCAGTCTTTAAGTAGACAACAGTAATTTATACTCGTTAGAACTTATTTCCTAAATGATACCTACATGCGATTTCGATAATGAACTTTGTAATGTGTTCTAAATAGTAATAGAATTTCTTTTTTTGGGTTTTTAATTAATTTGTTTCTGTAAAATAATGTCTATGGATTATAAGTGGCGAGTATATCCTTTGAAACAGTGTAATGTTGCTTCTTATCGGTCGAAAGCTGAGACTGAGAGATACTGGATATGTACATATTTATAGGCGGACAATTGTAACCTTTGTCGCGGCGGCATAGAGACTACAACGAGAGAGACGAGACGCCTGACTTCCCAACGAGAAAACGGTACAAACTTTTCTCTATTTGACTTATTTATAATCCCTCGCGTCTGTCGTTGCGCCCTTAGTTAACATGATAGCGCAACCGGTTTGAATAAATCTTTTAAAGAAACACCAGTTAATTGACTGTCTGAGAAGCTTATTCAAGCGCTCACTAAACTCGAGTCGTGGGATTCGGAGTGAGCAAGTTCAAACACGTAAATTACATTGTTGGGAGATACGTGGAGTGATTTATCTCGGGTGGAGGCGCGTCAGTCAATCCGAGCCGGTTGTCTGTCAGTTCGATTTACTCGCCCGGCGCCGCTCGCGATGCGCGCCCACTGCTTCATGTATGAATCTCCAGTCTCGAGATTCAAAGTCATCCGTATGTTGATATAATGTTCCTTTAGTTTACTGTGGCTTACGTTTAATCTTTGTATGCTATTTGCTGTTGATAGTTAATAGAAGAGTTAAAAATTATTTACAATATTATACGAATTGCACTCAAACATATTGTCACTCAATTATGCTAACTAAAATCTATGTGATGAGCAAAGTAAAAATTGTTTACATTAAAGTAAAACATTTCCGAGTAAGAAAATAAATTAAGAAGTGAATAAATAGTAGCTCGTCTCAGGTAAGCGCGTCAGTCAGTCGGGGGCGGCTGTCTGTCAGTTCAATTTACACGAAGCCAGCCTTTCGCGCCGCTACGCTCCCAATAAGGCCCATTTAACTCGCTTCACTAAATTCCCACACGGCACCGCACGATTAGCCCAACTTTAACTCATCTAAATGTTGATTCTGTGCCTCTGCGGAGTGATTGCTCCTTGCCAGACATGGCATAATTACCGCTAATATCGACTGAGCAACATCGATTTACATCTTATATTGGAAACGGTTATGTATAGTGTGATGCTGTTCAAGTCATACAACTACTTTATTACCTACATATAAAATAATAGTATAATGAATGTTTTCAGTGTTTATATATTTACAGGTAAGTTATTCGTTCTAATTTATTTAATTTATAACTTTTTACAAAGAAATTACGAAAATGATATTGTTAACTAATCACCTCAGACTAATGTAAAGCTTCAAGCGTTTGGTAAACTCGAACATTTGTTACTATGTCTATTAATATTAACAGATGTACAGTCTAAACCGTTTACAAATGCATTATTATCCCGAGCGTTGAGACAGAACGTCTAGTCTTCCATCTCTTGAAGCCATTGACGACAAAATAATTAAGTCAACATATATTTCGAACACAAAACATCGTAACGTGTTGCTCAAATATCATTCCCCGTGTACAATAACAGCCTTGTTCAATTAAGGCGAATTCGCGCGACTCAATTAAATAATTTGATACCCAGAACTTGTATTGGAAGCCTAGGGCTCGCTTATTTGACTTTATTTGTGCCGTTTGTTTCTACCGCGCACCCGTTGGAGCCCGTCCAACAGTTTTACACAATCATTCCACTCAACTAAGCGTTGCCATAAACACAAGCCGGCAGGTATGAATTGCACAAAAAATTGAAAATAATTGCCGCCCCGTTGTTCGGCTTGCTTTTAGCAATATCAATTTTTAATTCACGCTTTATACATATTTTATTTCGTTACGTATTTTCTCGATAACAATTCAATGTTGTCACTGCTGATATTGAAGCGTAAAGATTCATAGTTACTTTCAGTGAAACTGACCTATAAATAGTTAGTGCGTTTATTTGTATTACACAACAGTAGGATTTCCCTGTTTACAGTTCTTAGTCAGATTTGTTTGTTCGGTCCTACACGCTAAACAGCTTGAATTTGAAACAGTCCGAAAGTTAGTGTAGCACGAATCCACGGAACACTCATGTGCTATTTCAGTCGCGTCGTTCGGCACATTTTGTCGGCGATAGGCAGTGTGTGTACGTTCGCGAATCACACGTGTTTTTGTATTTTACTCCCTTGAGCCACGATAACGGCAATCTAACGGAAGTGATAAACGGAGACAACGAGTGCGTACAACTTGCAGATAAAATTGTACCCAGCGCTCATCCACGCTTATGTTACAGAAATATATTTTTCCTTCTTATTTAGCGGTGTATTAAGAAGACCATTGTTGTATAAACAGCTCAGTATTCAACATGAAAAAGGTGCTCCAAAAAAGGTCTCATGAGAACCAAAATTGTGTTCTTGCTCGTTTTAGCTTATGTTTGGAGACGCATAATTTCCTACACACGAGTATTTTTTCATGAATGCCGATAATAAAGGTGATTGGCCTCTCTTTCTTTCTTTTATTGGCGTTCTTAAAGACTAAAATGTTGTGCAAGGCAACGTTGAGAAAGTTCGTTAAGGTTAGTTTTAGTAAAAACAGAAAAATTTGCACGGGGAAGTTAAACATTTACGTATTTTGAGCCTTGTAGTGTTAGGTAAAACGGGCATTAGTATAATTTCTTTAGTCTTCTGGAAAATAAGTCCATAAAGACTTAATACATTGCGTATGGCGTTTCGGCTGGCATGGCTCCAGTCGTTTCAATTTAGTTCCACGAGCGGCGCTCTGTAAACATCCCTAAATGGTAAACGCATATTAACGCCCGAGTGGTACACGAAAAATTGTGCATCAATTTATTTCCCCGATCATAGACTCGCGTGAAGATGTTTTATCGGTCAATTTATGTTCATACAGTAACGTATTCACTACGAAAACGTTCGAGTACAAATTTATTTATTTTCTAGAATATTTATTATATAAAATGTAACGATGCGGGCCGAAGTTGTTTGCGTGCCGATTTAGGTCATGCTGTACCGAGTTTATAGAAAGTATGCTGGTCTTTCTAAGAATGTTTTGATTTAGGCGTTGTTAACAATGCTTGTCGTGATTTTTATTAAAATTAAAAATACCTACTTACATCAAAAATGACTGCGATTTAAAAGTTGATATATCCTTTTGTGATTAATTAGTGGCGAAAGCTGTGACCTCATTTTAAGGTTCACTTAAGATTAATAGAAGAAGACTGTTATCAAGAACGTGATAAAGTTGTCTTATATGTTTTTTGTCTCTTGAAAAACAGTACATTTGTAAGAATGCCAGAAAAACTTTAATAAACTAAACTTTCTCTTGCGTTGCATTTGAATAGAAATGTCCATGATTGTAAATATTATAAACTAATAATCATGAACATCTATGTACGTCTATTGGTCTATCAATGATTACTACTTTCAAACATAGTAACTATCAAAGGTTACAAACAAAAGAGTGAACGTCCATTCGATGTTCAAACAGAACATCACTAAGCTTAGTTAGGCCGAAAATCGGCGAGTCATGTCGTATACAACTCAACTTGTCACTTTATTTCGCACAACAATGTTGCTGTCATGTATTGACAGGCGACTAGTACCGAAATCCAATTCCCACGGAACAACAATACAGTGGGGAGCAGAGGTCGCGATAGCATCGCAGCCTTCGTCGCTGCTGCCCATAAATCTAGCTTTGATACGTTTTGGTAAGAAGCCAACAGCGCTGCCTGCCCTCAGCCCACTCGAGCCGGGTTCGAAAATAAAATGTTTTGACAAACTTGTTTTAGGGACCCGCGAGCACCGCGTATTAGCTTGGAATGATAGCGAACGTATTAGTTGTCCTAAGAACTGGGTTAAACCCGTGATCCTACTCGGTATTCCTCGAAAAGCAACAATGAAACATAAAAATACCTATTGTCTACAAATAACATGCATACTATCTTTATTAGGATTCTAATATAAGATAGTATGAGTACGCAATAATTATCTGTAAAACAAGCTTTAGATACGTTTGTTAAAAATAGATACAAAAAGACGATAAAAAATAGATACGAAGTGAAATGGGTAATATATCTATGCTATAATAATATAATATTATACGTACCATTATCATATAATAATCCCTTGCTACAATAAGACGATGCGTCGAACATTTTAAAGCATATTTGCAGCTGCATAAATTTGCTTTTTAATTTAGCTTAAAATGCGGCTAATAAGGCAGTAAATGTTCTGGCGGGCCAAGAGTCGGCAATTAGAGAGTTTTCTTTCACAAGCGATAAGTTCGTTAAGTAATAGGGTTCATTTTCAAGTCGATGAAGCGCATTCATTAATCAACATGGCGGCGCTTCCGGCCGACGCGCGACGTCGCTCGCCGCCGGAAAAACGGTATAATTTGTAATTGTTTTTGATAAAATAAACATCTAACAACGATTAGGGATTATCGTTAATCATACGTGTTGAATAATTTCTTCATCCGGTTATTTCTGTTGTGAATGGATGTGATGTTTGGATGTTTGAATTTACAACTTATTTGTTTATGTAGAACCTGTATTTATGTTCGTCATTTCATCGGATAGATATTTGTCCCGGACCAATTTGGATACACGAATCGATAAAAGTAATTAAAGCGATCGTATCCCAGAATACGTTCGAACAATCTTCCGTTCTTGGTAGGCTATTTTACCGACGTTTGTATAAGAGCGATTGGTAGCAATTAGCTTCGGTAATAGCTGGTATGGCATGTGCATTGATAGGATATACGATACGATGTGAAGCGTGCTTTAGTCGGTTCTAGCTTTTTTAGTGTTTAAATAATCCAAATGCGAAGATAGTGATAAAAATTGGCTGTTGCGAGACACAATAAAGGAGATAAATATGATTAAAAATATAAATCATTGTGTACTTGAGTAAATGAAGCGGTGTGTAGAAAAAGATCGAAAGAGACGGAATCACTTTAAAGCTATGCCGTGAATCAATTTATATTTCTTGTAAAGATGTAAAGTGCCGGTGTTTAAAATAAATCAAGTACCAAGCTTAATGGACTGAGGCTGAACAGGTGACTCAAACCCGATCCCGTATTTCCTGCGTTGACCAAACAATAAAGAGGTGTCTTTATTGAGTTAGTGACCAACTGTTTTGTATAGGGGCTTTCAATCAGTTCGCAGTATTCATGTAAGGCCAAACACAATTCGATTCTAACGAAAACGATTGGATACATTCCGCGGGCTTTGTTAAAGAATGTCGATGTGAATTCTACCAAAACTGCGGATCAAGTGGAATGATAGAAATTCTACTGTGTGTACATTGACAACGTATATATTGGCGTTTCAAAGATAGTAACATAAGAATTCTTAGTCTTAGCTGCGGCTACAATTCCGTACATGGTTGTCTTGTAACAAATAAATATAGTCCGATAAAAATTTTATAAGTATAGATAAACGGAAACGGAAACTGGTTGAAAAAAGCAAACGAATTTTTTAGCAATTAGGAGCATTATTTGAGCTGTAATATTATATATTTTTTATTTTTCGTAATGAGATGAGTATAGTTTAGTAAATATGTGCTTATACGTAAAGTTTGTGTTAGATATAAGCAAAATACACTTTTTCGATGCGTTCACTAATGTTATAAAGTTGACAGAAGTCAGACATCTTTACAGAAGCTCTAGCATTGATGATTTAATAATCAGATTAAATCATGTTTATGCTATTTAAAAATTCTTATTGTTTTCAAACTACTCTATATTTGAAAATATACAAGCAGGTAACTACCTATGATTTATCTTGTCAAATGCCTTAAGAATTTCATTACACGTATCAACCTACCTACCAAAACATTCTCTATAAATATCGTTCATAATACGCCGGGTTTCCTAATGATTAGTGCGCATTACTCACAGTATCCGAGCACGGGGACATGTCCGAGATCAAAACGATAACGGCGTCACGCTCCGCTGATCACAGTACCAAATTAATTTAGGTTTAAGGCGCTTCAAGCGAATGAACACGTTTATATCGGGGATATTTCTAGCGCTTGTGATGCGGCCACTTGTATTCACAGGCACATCGCTGTAGCTGTCTGCCCGCCGACACGGCTTCATCGGAATTGATCTGTAAAATTGATTTCCATTCGCCAGTGACGAACAAAGGCTCCAGCGACAGCCTTGAGTCGACCGAATTCTATTACCTTTATCTACGTTAGTTGTGCTGTAATTCGGACGATTTACACAAACTGTTCGATTCTAACAACATTTACATGTCACGATTCTATTTTATTTGAAGGCACGATATTACCTGGCATTTTTTGTTCCCTACCTTTACAAATCAGCCATTTAACCGCGCGTCGATGTGCTCATTCGTTTGAGTGTAATATATTAAAAGTTTTTTCAGTTCAATGGATCAGGTTGGATTTGCATATAGATTATATAGAGATTTATAACTATTAACTACGATCATAAGGTTTTAGTTTAATTATTATACTTATTTGGGAAACTATTAAATGAATATTCTTATGCGATTGAAGTATAAGTATCTAATATGTTCCGACTGTCAACAAATCTATTATGGTTGAGTCTAAACTATTGAATCCAGAAGAAGAAATAATAGGCTACATTGCATATTTGGCCTATTGATTCTTTCTTCAACGTAAACACCTATTCAGGTAAAATTTTGAATATTTTATCTTCAAGAGAGAGTAATAGGGGATGAAAATCTGTAAGCAAAAGCTTGTTTTCTGCCTTTTAGAAAGTAAGAAGTAGAATCTTATTAAATGGAAGATAAGATGAAATTATATCATTCTTTAACATTGGTACGATCTCCGTCTATTAATAGCAAAGCCACGAACAAGAGCTTTATTATGATTACTTCAGATTAAGCTTACACCATTTACTATGTAGTTATCTTCGTTATTGTAAATAGAATCTAACAAACATCTTCTTACTACGTCTTAAACAAGTCAACATTAGTTATATGGACGAAATGTCAATACTACACGAATGCGATAATCATATAGGAATTGGCGAAGGAGTTGAGCGCAATTTAAGAACAATGGGTTGGAAATTGCTTTTCTGTGGGTATGTAGGGCGGGAAACCGCAGCGTTGCTAGTTTCCTTCGTTCGGTCCGACGTCCATAGTGCAACCAAACTTTCTCTAATTTAGAGTAAACCACAATGTTGCGAGGTAGTTGTGATTACTTATATGACCTACCTCAAAGATTATGTGAGATTTAAGTGTCTGGTACTTACGTTTGCAGTCGTCGTTGATTAATTGGAAACTGAGAACAGTACATTATGTTACAGTACACGCAGTGTATAACGTGCATACAAACTAGAGAATTTTCTATAGTATTACAAATATATTGACGTTCGCCTCCGTATACGGCTTTACATTTTTTCAATCAATCAAATGTGTTTGTTATAAGTAAAATATTGTGGCATTAGTCCCTACAGAGAATATCTTACAACACAAGCACATGAATCATCGGTCATTCGTCCAGAGTCGTAAACGCGCGCGAACATGCAAGCAATCAAACAAACCTTACGTTAGTTAATTCTAAGTTATGAATAAATATGAGTATGAAGTTCTAAAAATAACGGGTATGCTTATAGTACGGTTTTAATTTTCCACTTACTTTATGAATTAACCGTCAGTGTATTAAATCGTTTGCAGTGTATTAAGACGTGTTATTATAAATCCTGTTTACTCTCTAAACTTATTTCATGCATCAAATGGAACAATGTCATACTAAAGCATCCTACGCTGTACTCTCGCATGGACTTTCCCATACATAATAAGACCCCTGCATTAAAAGGCAATTAGTTGTAAGATGTGGGCGTAGAATATTAATGGCTTTATACTTACACATATTATATGAGCACAATTAATTCACTGTACGGACCTAGATGCACGATCAACCACATGAAATTGTTGGAGTTAGTTGTATGAGTTCATTAGTATTAAATATGCATGCTTAGTATTTTATTATTTATTAACAGTAACTTAAAACCGATAAGTATAGTAATTAATATTATAAGGACGTTGCTGTTTGTTAATCAAAGGTAATCAATGGTATTTAAAAAAAAAATTGGATTATTAAAGTTCGAAGATACTGAAAACTTAATATGCCACGCTGTCCCAGTCCCAATGCAGAATTGGCGCAATATTTTATTATATCATATTTAAAAATATTATTATTATTACAAACATAACCATACAAGAGCCCCAACAGAAAACATGTTACATATATTTAAAATTAAAACGTGTGAAGTATTCCTTTGCCTTTTATCCTCAATGTTTGCTTCATGAAAAATTACTATCAGTACTATTTTTTCCATTCACGAATGGGAGAACTTAAAAAAATATATCAAAGTAAAATATGAGCTTTTTGAAAAATCTGTAGGATAGTAGTTCCTTGCTAAGTACGCGGTCAATGAGTCAATGGGTTTGTGCGAAGCTGGCTTTCACCAATAAAATACGAGCGCCGCGCTCCCATGAAAGCATTTTATAGTTTAAATAAGATCTTTTTATTGGTACTCCGCTTGTATGTTGATTTATTCACTGCATCGCTTTTAAAGCTAGGCCGTATTGTAAGCAAGGCTAGGCGTGTTGATTCGCGATTGTGTACGTTTGTCGAAGTTTTCAGCGGAGCGCTCACTCGTTTGTTGTGGCCGGCGGGTCCACAGGATGTAATCGTATTCGTGAGGGACTGCCATCGTAAATCTGCCTAGACCGGAATAGGTTACACAGCATTGGCTCCATAAATTGTCTATCCATAGTTTACGATGCACTCGGAAAGGAAACCGGCGCGACTCGCTCCCATACTCAGATCGAACACTTGAACTTTGCGAGATACTTCGTGATTTATTTAAGTAAGTACCCCGTTGCTGGATTAGATAGTGTAGAAAGTCTGTTGGATTACATTTTTATGTTTCGGCTATATGTAGGTATCAGTCAATATTAATGATTCTTTTATCTGTGGTGATTAAGGATGAGGTTTTATTATATTTAAAACACAATAAGACCAATGATTTATATACTGAGTGCAATAATCTAATGATCTAAAACTAAAAATCTACATTCTTTAGGTATAATGTCTATGTGATAATTGTTTGTTGTTGTATTCTCGAATATATATTAACTTATTCTATTATATTTTTAAATATCGAATACAATATATTCGATATTGAAGGAATTAAGAAATATTGCCACTTCTTGAACGTATATTGCTAAATACGTGGCAATAAAGTGCAATTTATTAAAGACTCCTAAAATACAGCGGCGCCAGTAAAGTCCCGTTACTAATTAAAACTGCGAGTTCATTTTACGGCAATATCCGTCCCGCGAGGAAACCGACTCTCCTCATTACCGATGTATTATGCCATTTACACAACATCTGTAGTAATTAACAAACTAAAAAATGGGTATTTTCCTTCCCGGGTGTGTTTATTGTAAGTACATCTCAGATTTTAAATTATTTTAAAAAGTTGAGAATGTATAATGCAATGAGAATAAAATTACAGAATGTAAAAAGGATATATTAATGTGAAACACAATTCTATTTGTTTCTAAGCTATAGATATGACCACGGTGATGCCATTACAAAAATTAAAAAAGTTTCAAGGATAAATGTAACTCTAGAGATCCAGTTTCTGAAATATTAAAATTATTGGCCGACACAGTAAGGTAAGAATGAATTAGAATTCGTTTTAAAGTTTGTACACACTGTTTCGTCTAAAGTATTATTTTTCCTAATACTGTAAGTGGTTAGTTCGAATAATAAGATTTATGTATAAGTAAAAGTTTTATTTTAAGACCATTTTTTATAACATTTTGAGACCAAATATATTTTGTTAACAATCTTTTGGTATCAAACTACATATAATATTATGCAGCTGATGTTATGATCTGTCGCCTTGGAAATATCGTAGGCAATAAATAATGTGCGTAAGTTTTAAAATACTGTTAAGATTCAGAGAATTCCAAAATAGAAAAAAAATCGTTACAGAAAACGTTGATGCGGATAAGTAAACGGCAAAAGTAAGGTCCTTCCTGAATGTTAAGCAGGTTGAAAGCTATTTCCACGGGACTAAATCAATCAAAGCGGCTGCCCCTTGAGCCTTATTGAAATGCAAGGGATCCATTTATTACTCCGCATTCAATTTTACCAAGAAAAATGTTCTGAAATACATTTATTTTACAATTACTTGACTATCAATGAGTTATAGAAGCACTTATGAACTTAGATAGATTTATAGCACTGAAGTATGCTATATGTGTAACAATTGTATGGTATTAGAAGGATAGATAGACTTTTAATTTCTAAAACGTAATTGATTTTGGTTACATGTACATGTGACTTATGTGTAAGTTTAATGAAGAATTTAGAAATTGCAACTTTCTGTTTATGTTATACCTAATATTTTTATACACAAAAGATGTAGGTTCTTATGCTATTTGATTTAAAAAATATACACACTTGTAAGCTAATGTAGATAAGAATAATGATAAGGAAAAATACGCTTATTAAAATAATGACTCAACTTTATCTCTGCCCGGTGATAATTAACAAAAATGGCTGCCAATTAACATCCATCTTAATAATTATAAAATGCCAATTTTAATCTCTTAATATTCACCCTCGGCGCTTAATTAGCTTAATAGACAGATTATGATTTCGATAATAAATAATTATCTAAGAACGACTTAAGTAAATCGTACATTGATTAATTTTCTTTTAAGGTATTATCGTATAAATCTATTTTAGCGGCGTCGTCGTGTTTTGTGATTTAAATTAAATACAAACATACACGCCTGCTGCTGCCAGGGTGGACTGATAGAGAAAGCTTTTGGACATTAAATTCACCCTTAATCCTTAGTTCCAGGTGCTCCAGAGATATAAATTAATCAGTTTTATCAGGGGGACTTTAACATTCTTAATCTTTGACTTTCTACAAGTCTAAAATATATGTACTGTAGCTTGTTATGGTCTTACTCATGGTCATCAACACTCGACATATGCCCGGTCTTTATGCTTATTTAATGACAACACAGCCCTACCGAAGCACAAAAAAGAATCTAACAAAAGACAATCTAACTGATATATATAACAAGATCTATAATTAAACAGATATAAAGATGGCAGTGAAAAAGGCGGTCTTATTGATAGCAATCACTTCCAGGTAACATTTGGGCAGCAATAAAACATATGTGGTACAATAAGAAGCAAGGTGCATACTTTGAGTATTCATTAAAAAATATTATAAAAACACTTCCTTTATTTCCAACATACTGCTTATTATTTATTTTTGTTCTACTTTAACAACGTCAACATTCTATATTAGAATGTTTTAGCTGCCCAGGTTTAACGGGTTGGTCTTAATGGAACTTAATTAATTATTCTATACACTAAACATGTACATAATACTGAGACTGGCTTCGATATAGATTGTATACACACAATATAAAAAAATAACTGAATCTGATATCGAAGCTAACGAAAGACCTCATTGACGTACTGGCAATTGCATCAAGAGAATTATTTAGGTCACAATTAGTGCTTTATCTCATATAACTGAGAACACATGAAACGTTTGTGAGGAGATATTCCTACCACGTCATTTAGCTATTTGCAACGCGGAATGATCTCATACGAGCACTCACCAGCCGGCTAAAAGATATAAATGTCATACCCAATTAAGCTCTACGCCATTATTTTCAGGGTTTAAATTACGTTTTCTTTATGATTATCGTTTTATGTGAACATTTTCATTTGTGAGCGGTTTTACGTTTGATGTGGTTTTGCTAAATAGAAAAATATATTTTTTCTTTCTTTTAATATACCTACACGTTTATAAATATACTGTACAGATGAGGTAGAAATAAATACGAGTAAACTGTATTTTGTCTATGGTATTACCCGCTACGCCATTCTTTTTACTCTTGTAAGTTTACATTAATTGGTAAGTTTATATAATCTTAATGCGTTCTTCTATGTTCTCCGGGATTGAAGTGTATTTGTACATGCATTAGATAGGATTTGGGTCCACATTGAGATAAACAAAAGGGTTATAATAGTGTAAAATTGAGATCGCGAGTAAAAAGGCGAACTAACTGGCGGTTGGAACTACAATGGTCGGACAAGCGGCGTACAGGGAGAACGAAACAGGGAACTACCATACACCCATACGAATTCATGTCCGACCGCAAGGAACAAGCTTTGTGGCAGCGTTATAGAAGTGGCGGTAGCGGAGTTAAACCTTGTACCTACTTATATATACCGCCTGCATTCATTAGAGTTTGGGGAACGCAAGCGGTGTAAATAATAGTTCCCGCTTACAAGTGTGTGCACTATGCACCGAAATATATTTAACATTTGCATTCAGGATTTGCTGTGATACGCGGGGCGCTTGTTTATTTATTTGGGGATTAAACATGCAGTTTCCGCGAATTGTACAAGCAGTACGGCCTCAGTGGCTTCTACTTAAACTTTGCTAAACGGTCAGCTTCTGAAAGCCTTCTAAACTCCGACTGCATTTTCGGTTCGAATTTTGTACGTTGAATAATATTAGTTTTCTACTTTCGCTGAATGCATATGCGCCATTGGGATTAACTCTGGTCGCTTTGCGTATTTATAATATATTTTCCCAATAACCGCTATTGGAAATCATTATCTTACTTATACAAAAAAATAACACAATCCTAAGTGTACAATATGTTAAGCTGAGTATAGACTGATTTAATTGTAAAAACAGTAAGTTTCGGAGAAAACTCGATATTTTTCTTCATTCTTGGTCTGTCATCTTGGGTCTGTAAAATACCAATTATCTTTTATGGTATATGGCAAATAAAAAGGCACTTTGCTTAATAATAAGACAATAAGAAACTTTACCATAAAACATTGTATGTAAAATGGCATTTCAGTCTTAATAAAAAATTACATTATATACAAATACGCTGGAAAATATGTTTACTGTTTGTACAGTTGGATGTACTTTAACACCATCAATAAAGTAGGATTACTCATTAAACAATGAGTTTTTAAATTAAAAAGTTTACCCTCCATTCCCAAATGAATTGTATAGCTGTGTTATGTCAGATGGCAGGGACAATATATCAGGTTTCAATGAATAATTGATCGTTCCTATTTTGCCCGAAATCACAATTTTGTTAATGGACTACAAGATATTACAATGCATTTTTAATCAAACTTTATTGGTTCATTAGAACTTTATATGTATATTTATACTTTCGTAACAATTAAAAAATTGTATCATTAAAAAAAACATTGTATAAAAATCTTAGTAGTCTTTTATCTTTAAGAAGCTTTTTAATTTGCCCTCAACGAATTAATTTATTATATACTAACCCATTTTCATCTATCTTACAATATTTATAATATGAAATAAGTAAACTTATGGAATTACTCGAAACCAGCTTAATTTCGTTGTTCATTTATAATTATGTATACTATTTAAGAAGATATACATTATTACGTGTCGATGAACTTGCTTTAATACCGCTATTAGCATATCCATTTCAATTAACCCACTGTTATCAACAATGACCAGACCATGTGATACTGCACTAAGCGAAATCCGATCCATTCCAATACTACATACAGTGATTATTATGGTATTATTGATAACCAATAATAGCGGAATTGTATTTAAGTATTTATATTATTTATATTTAATATAGTCTGTCATCTGACCAACTTTTCGCATGTCTCCTGAAAGATCACGTGAACGTCATAGCCATACTGAGAAGTTTTATATTTGCAATTAGTAAAAATATTGCATTATTATAAAGAGAGTCAACATCTGTGAGCGGCATGTCTTGATTAAGTTGAAAACAGATGTGTTCAACAGACAACTAAATATACACAAACTAAGCAAGGATTATTTGTTTCTTTATTATAAAAAGATATTGCTATTCCAAGTTCATTAATGTCCTATTGTAGCTTCAAAGCGTTTATCGACGCTGGTTGCAAAGCAAAGACAACGAACAGGACCGACAGTTCGATAGTTACGACAATTTCACCGCTTATCGAGCTTCTCAGCCATGCTTAGACATCGGTCATAATTTCTATCGCGATCCGCATAAACCTTGTAGGCGTTAAAGTTGATAAATGTACCTTATGAAGGTAGATATGAAAGCAGAAGTTAGGAAAAAAATACGACATTTTCAATTCAAAGATCTATTGATATTGTGAGTAATACGAGTATTATGTATATTATGGCTATAGTAATGTTACAGGCCAATAATTTTCCATCAGGAGCACTTTGAGCGTATCTAATGCTGTAATAGGTAAGGAAGTAATCGGTTCAATTTAGCGAGGATACGCCGACAGGTTGACCCCAGACACTGTCCGCCGCTTCCTTTCCGCTTTCATTAACGACACGCTACTCGTTGTATTCTTGTTTAGGTTGCAAATTCTCTCACAGTTCTTTGTCTCATTTAGCATTTATTTACGGCGTATTCAATTTAAATATCTCCCCTTGCCCGTTTTATCGCCGTAAGAATTGCCCGACTTGTTCCACTCTGTTTTATTTAAATTTGTCAGTCTTACTCTTATTGTTTTTGCCACGATTTTGTTTAATTTAGAAACATTGTGACAACATTCAAATTCATGGAGCACCATTTTCTTTTCGGTTTTCGGAACAAATTTTACTTTGTCTAAGATTTTCAAACTAATATCTGCTTTAAATATTTGGGACCGTCAAGTAGAGCAGATTGCTCGATTGTATGGCCCACTGCTGGGAACGGTCTCCTTGCCTTTTTATTTGTAAATGATCATAATGAAATTTTAAATTTAAGGTAGGTCCAAATGGTTTAGGTTTAGACACATACCTTCACCCTTATTGGATAGTTACTAACCAGATCTGAAAAAAATTGGTTAATGATGGCCCTGGACATGTCATGTCAAATTTTCTCTCCAACGCTCTAAAGACGCATAAAATAGAAATTTTAAGATATCTATTCAATTCATAATAGGTATCGTGGATTAAGAAAATCATTAGTGCCACTTTATTCCTTATAATGTAGGATTATTAAGGCTAGGTTATAGCGTAATTAAAACTAAAACCTTCTACTGGTAAGCGGAGTGGGGAATGTGAACTGTGCCAAGTGTCGGATTTCGGACGTGCCTCGCGTCCGCAATGCTCTTCTTGTGTTTCTAGCGCCGCAACATGTAGATTACCCGACTTTTTGTCTTAAGAGCTACACTTTTCTTACTTTTTGCACGTGTCTTGTGCTCTTTTGCACTTGTTTGTGCGCCAAATGTTAGCAGAAACTTAAGTTGCATCATGGCTTTTTCTGTCTAGGTGTCTTTTTTCAAGGTTCTGTCTGCGTGTTACGTGTGTAATGTTAGTGCAGTACGGGGTTATTCGTGCATACTTTGTATCGAATTACAAACGTGCTTTGATTTCGGAGTCTGCTTCTGTGGTTTTCCTGTCGACTTTTTGAAGCTTGTGTCTTAGTAGTTTCTTGCTTACTCTGTACACTTATTTCAGTGATTCTATTTATTTAGTAGATCTGCGCAAAATGTAAAAAAATCTAAAGTGGGTTCAAATTCTGGCATTTTTATCTATTAAATAGTCTGTATACTCGTATATCTATCGAAAAGTATGTATATAACGTATACGTTTATTCGCGGTAATTTGGAGCAATAGAACAACTGAGTCTATGTTCGTTCAACCATAAGAATGATTCAGTGTGTTGTATTGGCATGTGTTGCAATATGAAGCTTGGATCGAATTTCAAATGCCTCGAGGTCGTACGATGCTTCATGAGGAGTGTCGATTCTCATTTCACAATATAATAACATCGTAAATTGTATACTGTTTTAAATCAATGCAAGATTAAAAGATTACACAAGTGTAGTACACACTTAAATGTATTTAAGTGCATACAGTAAAGATTACAATGAGGTACATTTATCACGCTTATTTAGTTTGGTAAATTATTTTTAATTTTAATGAAATATTTTTAATAAACGCATTCCATGGCATAATACAGTTAAATAGTCACGTATTGTAAGTATATATGAATGTTATTTTTAAAGAAAATTGTAGATTGCTTCTCGGATATAAAAAAGTCCTAATGCGGGGCTAATTACGAGAAGGATGCCAGGTGTTCCTTCAGTTGCTGCTTGAATGAAGACGTACGATTTTTACTTTTCCACCTTAACTCCAATTTACCTCTCGCTTAAAACATTTTCACGGCCAGAGATGTTTATGAAGTTTATGTTTGAATTAACATAAACGCTAAATAGATTCTCCGGTCTTGTGTGTAATCGCTAAATAAATTACGGTGTTTTAATTAAAATTACGACCCATTTTTGGTCGAAAGAGCAGGCGCTTCTCGTGCGTGTATCGTGCGCGTGACATCCATTGTAACAAACTTTATAATATCGTTTAGTACCACACACGAGGGCTGTCGGAATCATCACTTCGCCCAACTTTCGTATTAAAGCTCCTTGTTTTAGCGAATGTTTTCTAACGTGAAACCTTTTATGTAACGTGCGCTTAAATTAAATGGCCATAAATAACATTGTCGAGTACTGTAATTAGTTAGTTACTTCTATTTGTGGAGTATAAAGTAAGGAATTGCGTTTTTCTGTTTATTCGTACTTTTCAAATTACTAAAAAATCACGCGATTTAGAATTTAATCATTATTTAGAATTTACTATACATATAGTTGTTATAAAACGAAATCGGTCTTCTCCTTTACTTGTTTCTTTGCTAAATTCTTCTAAAAATGTTAACTTTAACAAACATGTTTATTTTTTGACCGTTTTTTAACCTTACTCATAAGGTTACCAAGGCTAAAAGTACTTATAAAATATGAATGAATATCAGAAAAAAATATACTATCTATAGTAGATCATTATTATTTTAAAATTAGAATTAAAATAACTTGTATCAGTCTGTGCAAAAATTTAAAGGGTTCTTTCGAAAAGTTCGTACTTATAACATAATTTAATTGACGACTAGATAAATATCTACAGGATTTGTTTACAAAAATACATCGACATTTCCGAAATTACCTCATTTTAAAACACATTTCGTTGGCTAGACCAAGCCATTTATTAAATGAAAATCCTTGTCTGGGGACTGGTTAGACCGTAGGCTCCACCAAATAGGAAAGTCACGGACGCATCGCGGGACCTTCCCCAACTCCTAACAAAATAAATATATTTTGCTGATTCGAGGCAAAATTTGCAAGTCTGCC
>DWGW01000142.1:0-18754 GCA_018247775.1 Udranomia orcinus
AAAACTTACATAAGTGGCAGTACAATTATGAGTGACGACTGCATGCAATTCGTCATCGCAATTTCTTAAAAATTAAAATTAAAATTGCCACAATGCATTTTACTAATTATATACTATACATTATTCATCTTTACAAAGTTAATCTGGCGCAATAAAAACACAAATACATTAAAGTCCAAGCCAGAAATTGTCAGGTCAAGGTGAACTTTTATAAGTTACATCGAAATAGAATTTCCACGGAGAACCACTCAAACATTTCTCCCCTCGTAAATGTTAAGAATTTCGAGGTAACTTCAGAGGATGGATGGCTATTGTTAGAAGAGCGCTGGCAGCCTCTCACCGACTGTTCCTTTTCCTTTGCAACTTTCCTTTTCAACATTTACTCATCATAATATAAGAGAACTTTAGTTGCTTTAGATCTGTCTCTGTCTATTTGTCGTATTTACTTGGTATTTTTCTATTTTGTACTGAAAATTCATCTGTATCATGTTATTGACTAGTCATATGTTATTTAAATGGTCTCCTAATCTGTTCATTCAACAAGATTAACTAGAACTTATGTCAAGAAAATGTGTGTTGTTACATGAATGAGCACGGGTAGGTTTTCTATTCTATCCGTTACTAATATTTGTAATTCTTTCTTTAGATTTACAAGTCTTTACATTTACAATGTAGAGGCTCTATATCTGTTTGCCTTTCGCGTGTCGTAGTAAACCAGCCTTCTGGCCTGATTTGTGGAAAAGACGTGTATGTATATTACAAGCCAATGTGACGGAAAAGAGCGTTAGTTACATTTTAACCGGAAATACTCCATACTACGACTCAAAATTATTCAGGTATACAACAGATTAATTTAAGAAGTTAGTTATTATGGTTTAAAAAAAATTCTTCGGTTAATTTGTTTTGTTAAAAAAAAGTTATTATATTATGATTCAATGCTGTAACATTCTTTTCCAATGTATTCAATACAATATTGTGTTAACCCACCTGCTTGTCTCTGTCCTGCGGCATCTTAGTGTCGACGCCCTCGGGGAATGGCTTTACCAGCTCCGGTTTCTCTTTGATCTTCTCCATTATGAAGTCCAGCACCACCATGATGCCCTCCACCGAGCCCGTGATGAGACATGCGCGTTCCGTTGTACCTGGACAACAAATTATACATTCAAATACAACTCTACTCAAATGTAGTACAATACAAATGTACTTTTTAAAGTACCGGGTCTGAAATGCTTAATAAGTTCGATTTGTGATTCCTTTCCAATGAACTACAAAAATAATTCACGTTTTCTTATTAAATTCCGTCCTGAAATGTTCTAATATTTATACAATTGTGTATCGTATAATATGATCATTCATAACTTTGCTTTAGAATACTAAATTAATTCATACGGTTCAACACGCCAGAAACATTCGAATCAGCGGACTGAATATACGATACGGCCTCACGAAGAAGTGTCTCAACTGTGACAGAATGTAAACTAGCCGAATCAAAATATTCAGTAGTCTATTCATAGTCAATACTCTCTACCTACACATACATGTTAATATAATTCTGATCTAAACTCATTTTGAAATACTGCTTCATTTCAGCAGTCGCTTTGTTCTCACTGGCGCTTGTGAAACTACAATAGTAATGTTTCATTTCAAACGTATTTATTCTTTGAAAAATAATGTTCCGTCTTCTTTTTGCGTCGGGACTGCAATAAGACGCGCTTTTTGTTCTTTTCCGGCGACCTTAAGTTTCTGCAGCGAAGTAACACTCCTCAATAATGAAAGTTTGTTTTTGTTTTTATTATCTTCTCCCATCCCTCGTTGGACTGTGTGACAGCTTCCGTTGTCTTTATACAAAAGTCATGTCATGGTTTTTTTGTCCGCTAATTGTTCAGCGCTGGGATTCATGTCTCTGATTAGATTTCTCTACTAATTTACGTTCGCTAAGAACAACCCGAAAAACTTAAGTCATATATCCCTTATTAACAGAGCAGGAATCGTTTGTAATAGGTATTACAAACGATTCCTGAACAAACGATGGTAAGGTTACCATCATTTTTGTCAATAAGAATAATGTCAAATAATAAAATACTGGCAATGTGACTAAATTTCCAATCGATTGTCATATTCAATTATTCTATGTAAAATATCCTTGACCCATATTCCAACATAATTTCTTCTCGGATGCTATGTTTAAGTAAATACCACATAGAAACACCTTCGAAACCGATCACAAATTCAAAATTATCCCATCACCATATTCAATAGCGCATAAATGTTTAACAATGTTCGAAAATGAGGCACCGGGCATTTTGAAATATCAGAGCATTCTCCATTCGCTTTGTTGCAGATGAATGATCGCGAATAATGGCCAATAGTCATTAGAAGGCAGAGCGCTTTTTCTCTTTTTACACTCTTCGAATATTAATATGCTATGAGATGATATTTTTAAAAAACATTCCTAAAATTAATAACAGAAACGCACGATTCGATTCATCTTGCAATTATATCCGCGTCACCAATATTGTCGCGTCGTCGAAATTAGGAAATTGATTTTCTAATCTAATCTAATCTATCAATATATATCTTATTCTAGACATAGAAAGAGTTGGAGCTCATTTACCGTTGAGAGTAGAGAAGCCCAGAGGAAAACACCAAGCAAAAATCGACCTTCGTATATGGTACAAAAATGGAAACCTGGCAATATAAGGTATAAGGTAATATACTACATGGTAATAGAAGCATTTAAGAAAACTACTACTATGAGACAGTATACAGGAGGGGTACTAATAGTCTCTTAATAACATCGGTTAATAAATATCCGTCTCTTTTAGACGTTTTTGCAACAAGATATTTCAAGTTATTGTTACTTGGACTGATCAAATGACGCATGAAAACGTTAAGGAGTGCAGTAATCAGTGGAGAGATTATGCAACGCGGAACAAGGTGAAGTAAATGTCAAGACACAATGATGCACCAACTGTTTCCCCACGCAGCTTATCATATAGCAGCGCTTATTAACTGATCTACTATCAGCCTGATCTTGCGGCTGCACTCAGAGACCTTTAACGATTGCTTAATAAACAAATATAATAAAATTTCTCTTTTGAACGTTTTTTTGTATGGTGGATTTCTTTTCTTAGTGGCTGCTACAGCTTTTGCATCAGTTCATGACTAATTTGATGGGCGGGGGGAATTCCTTACTCCTTATCGATCGATATCGGAACTTTAGTGATAATGAAGTTTTCTTGTTCTACCTGTTTAATTTAAATTTTACGATCTTTCTTTTCTTTTATTACTTTAGATAATCTAAAATATTTTATATTTATTTTCAACTAATCCATTACTATCAGTTTTAATATTAAACACGTACATATCGCTACGTAAAATACATCCAGCCATAATGTAATAATAAAAAATGCCATTACACGTCTGTGGTGATAATGGTTGACAATGATGTCTCCCTTTAATCGAATTCCAATGGACTAGGTTATTACAGTGTTAATGATGTCATTAATAATTAATAATAAATGTTTAATTGTTTCGAAACATTCCCCAAGTCTATATTAATTAACGAGTATCTAAATTGCAATTTTGTGTATGAACAAACTGTATGAGAAACTACTGCTTAGGAAAATTCAAAAACAATACTGGTGGCTCGAGATCGCCAATTCTTGAGAAATCAACTGTAAATTTTCGACTTAACATGCTTTACACTATGCTTTATCCTTCAGACAACATAGCTGAAATAGAATATTCGCATTTCACATGATGCTCTGAATGCTGCGTGATCCGCAGTACGACTTTAGTAAGACGACCTACAAATATGTTCTACGAAATTCTGTGAAACAGTTTTGTACACTGAGAGATGAAAGGAAGATGGGTCAAGTTTATTTTTCCCCGACTGCGGAGAGAAACCGTGGTCTTTGTGCTAAAAAAGAGGTACTTTTCTTTCAATGTTACGTTTCACCTCCAAGTTTCTATCACACAACATACCGCTAACCTAGAGGGATTTATTCAAAACTATTATATACACGAATTCGTACAAATTCGTAAACGCGATAACCCATTTAAATAAAATGGAAACTGGTTGCTCGAAAGGAAACAAGAAAAACCAGAAATAGTCGAGATAACCTGTATACAGAACCGGGAGAAATTATGCAATCTTGTGCTGGCTGCACACCGATGCGTTTGGTGGGAACACAGCGACACACCGAGACGAACACTGTGTACACCTATTGTTTTTCGTTATTTCCTATTTTATCTTTAATCCTTAAAACTCAAGGCTTGCCTGACATTCATGAAACTAGACTTGGTGTATCTTGGGTTTGGGTCACGTCTATGACATTTAAACAGGGTGATAACTTATTATTGGGTAGTTTGGTGTTGGTAGTTTGATGGGTAGGTACGCGGACGACTTTTGCATTATAAAAACCGCATTCCAGTGAGCCGCATGCGACATTTCTTTGTCGGTATTGAAACAAGCTCACTTTGAGCAACCGCAGAATGTGGAGACAATAGATCCCGGAGAGCTTAATTAGAAAAGCTGTAAACAACATCAAAGACTAGTTCTATCCGATGGGAGCGTGATCACAGATGCGAGATGAGTGTCGCTTCTTTATGCCAGCTAATCATACTGTGTAGTACAATCATCTTTGGCGCGTATCCGTGTCGTTTGTAATTGTAATTTGGTTCAACATTTTGGTTTGCTTCAAAGCGTGTGTGGCCCTTTATGTGACGCTAATATCTCTAATAATAAAATGCATACAATAATGTTAATAATTTTTAATTGAAATAATAAATGAATGAACAATATATTGTTCCTCTTTTCGTCAATATAGACGTGCAATAGTTCCTTGAATAGTCATAAATGATTTTAGAGTTAAGGCTTATTAGAATCGGGAGCTAAGAATACTAGATGCTATATGAGATCAGATTATATTTGACATTAAGAGCGTTATAACTTTAATTTTCTCGCTTGGCAAATTTCCATATTGTTATTCATTAAAAATTTAAAATATAAAAATTCTGTACAAAAAAAACTCAGAGTATTTTATTACTTTGCTAATAATATATTATGAGACATGAAGAGAATTTAGGCCCTCTAATATTGCCCGGAGCGGAGTTATGAGAGTAGGAAAATACGAGGAAACGCTCCGGGAAAAGGTAGGAATATTTTCCTTTGGCGCGTCTGGGTTACGGCAATATGTGGCAATATCGTGGCCCCAGATTGATAGATATATTTTATATCGATGAAACTGCACATGGAAAACACGTCATGTTAATATAATACTCACGTTGAATGAATAAGGAAAATTATTTTCTTATGGTAATGAGTGTTGTTGTATATGTACTGTAGTTGTATGTATTGTCACCAATGAAAACATGTGTCCGTGAGCAGTGGTGACTGTCTCAAATGAACCGCATGCTAAAATAAAAAATATCTATCTTTTGTGGTAAACGTCGTAAATCGATTTCTACGAATACGTACGAGCTGTTGTTATGTGTCCGTAAAAGCTATTTACCGATCGATACCATTAACGCTGCGAGCATCAAACGAGTAACAGACGATCGATCAAGTGTGTAGCAACCACTAGCGCTAACACGCTCCATACAACCGGTCCTATATCTCCCTTGACCTTGGGCGGCGACTGGCAACTTTAATATTTATACACGATAATTATAGCGTTCATTTTTGCCTGCAACCGGGTCATTAACAATTGGTACACGTCCAATGCTTTGGTAATTAGGAGCAGTGGGCCAAAAAACTGCAACAGTCAACCCGACCAGGATCAGGTGTTCGTCTGAAACGTTTGTCAAACGTTGGACCAAGCGTTGAGTCGCAAATATACAAGTGTATACAAATATTCGTCAAACATTGACGGAAATGTTGCAACGTATTACGCGGCTAAAATAAGCATATAGTATTGAGTTGCACATAGGGTTGTCAACCATATACACAAATTTCTTGTGTTGCGGGCGCAGGGGCCAGAACCCAAGTACCTTTAAATGAATTATTCAGATTTTTGGACGACTCTTAATTGAAATGGTAATTTTAAGAGGTAAATCGTTACTGTGATTACCGATCGTCAATTATCTTCATTGATTAAACTAATTGACTGACACCAAATGAGCTATTAGTTTCCTATCTTCATTCTTGTTACATTTCATGTTATACTTTACAGGCAAATCAAAGATCGAGACTATCAAATTAATTTTAATTTTTATTGAATGTGCATTAAACTACTAACTAAAATAAAACGGAATAACCATTTTTACTATTATAATACGTGGTATACATCAAATCATCATCTCATCATCAGGCAGATGGAAATTCCTCCTCCTCCCCTCTCCCCCACTAAAGATATTAGGTGGTAGCCCTGTGCAGTCGGGCGCGGTCGCGTTGCACTGCAGCGCACCGCGCGCTATCAATGCAAGGTCGAGTGACGAGCAGAGATTATGTGCATTATCCAATTATACACGCCCGCTGCTCACTTGTTATATAACTTCACGGGAACCGCTGTCCATAGCGTCTCGGCAATACTTTTTATTTATTTAACTTGCCATCTTTTTAATTTTATGGAATTAGAAATCGATACTAGAATTCAATAAAAATCGATCATCATTCGTTGGTTTTCTCAGATATTTTTTTTGTGAACATGGACTACATATATATTTAACGCACGTTTTTTACTTATGCCGAAAAAACACAACATTCATATACATCCCACACAAAGATTCGAAAATTTCTATGCGAATATTTTTTCATAGTATAATATTGTTGTTAACAAACAAACGCTAAGAAGACCTAACCAGAGGTGCCACTTGCATCGCAAGTACGGCCATATCTAAACCTAAATTTAGACTTCGACAGAAATGGCGACACAGTGTGAATCAACATATTTTTACGGAATTCACCTAGCCGCTGATGAGACACTTATTAGTTTAGGTTAGGTATTATCATGTCACAATAAACTACGCAATGAAAGCCACTTGTATTCATACAGAGACACTCGGTGTACGGGTATATGCTGAGTGTACGCTGTATAGCGTCGTAGTCTAAGCTGACCGACCGATAGCTACAATTTCTGTCATATTGAAATCTGCTCGGTCCAGCGATTATTATTAATTTATTAATAGAACGCTAAGTTATTTCAGATCTGCGTTGTGAGCTGTCGTGACGCTGGATACCGTCCACACCTACAAAGTGTCGCTCGTCGGTGAACGCACTAATTTTAAACGAATGAAAGCCCTACGCATACATCGTTATATTAAAAACAGTCTGTAATTATGTTTAAACTCATGTTCAGGGTGTCAAGAATTCCTCAATATAGAGTGGTATGATCGTTAATTTCTAGGATTTTAATAGCATGAAATTAATGACATTCAAACTAGTTTCATTAAATATGAGTTTTAACTTAGGACAGTTTATGCGTGTAACCTGTCCGGGTACGAAGTTACTACTATTATCAACTTAATGTCGTCCCACAGTTGGAATACTGGGAACAGCGATCGCTTTCAAATTATTAGGAACCCAATATCCTTCAAATCAAACACGGAGCTATAGAGCACAGCTCCTCATTTAAGTACAGATAAAAAAATAATGTTCGTCTTTTCTAAAGCTCCGTCAAAATCTATCGCGTTATGACAGCTCACAATAAATACACGAGAAAAAAGTTACAACAGCGGTTACATTATCGACTGAGCACACTACAGTTACGAGTTGACTTTCCATTTCTGCAAGCCAAAACCATCTCTACCGTTCACACAATAAGCGTCATCGAGGGAGAGTACGTGGTTATATTTATAGAAGAAAAAAAATATGCTTTAGGTGTCACGGTGTCAAGACGAATGCTCTCTATTTTGGGTCAAGGCCGGTAGAGGCACGCCAACTTTAACATCTATCTGTACTATATTATGAAGCTGTGACTGAAATGTGTCCGTACATTATGGTGGCTTGAGAGAAATATAACGTTACGGCGCCCCCGCCATTTCTGTCCTCTTTTTATAACACTGAAGTGGCAAAGCGTGCAGTCCATCTGATGGTACGAGAGGCAGAATCGAATTGTTCTTTTTTTTTAAAACATACTAGTAATTTTATTAACCCCTTCAGATAAGCTCGAAGGCTTGTATTAGGAGTGGGTTCACGTCAATAGTGCAATGGGAGAGTAAGGATCAAACCCACGACCTCGACGATCGTCAGTACGTCACACTATCCATTGGCGCTATTGCCGCTTCAATTGTATTTTAGGTGGACCAAAAATGCGTATTCCTAGAGACTAAGTTGGAATGCCTCTCTTTCAAATCAAAGCATGAACATTGCTGTTGCAAGACAGATACTCCTGTAGTGTACCAGTGTTGGATTCGGAGGCTCTTGTCTCTCAGTATGTTACTCTCGACTTCTCGTCGTGCGGATAAGTGTTCATGCGAGCCAGACAGATTTGCGGTTAAAATTGAACAATTGGCGGAATCCGAATCCAAAAAATCGCAAAGTATAATGTACACTGCGAATTTTTGAAAGTGTTTGGAAAACATCGCTTATCTTTGTCCTCAGTTCACTCAAGCCCGATAGCCAGTAAGTATTAAGTTAAAGAAGAAAACGCCCCATAGGGTAGAAACTCGAAAGCACCCACTTCTGTCGCTGAGGCAGCTAATGTGAAACTTCTAATTGAGTTAGAACTACTTCACGGCAGCGACCACTTCAGCTTTTGGTGGCGTTGATTGAAACGTTATGCGGTTAATTAAATCTAGTGGCTGTGAAATTTGCGTTTAGTATTTTCAATTGTAGGGTTTGTAGGGGAGAGGAATAATATAACTTTGCAGTTGCTTCTCCCAAATAGAAAAAAAACTTTTTAAATGGTTTTTACAATTATCATTGAACTTCCAAATTCTATAGATTTTTAATTGAAATTTAAATTACGAAAACGATTATAGCGAGACCTACCTATACAAGAGAAATAGGTAGGTATATACCTTAAACAAATTCATTGACATATTAAAGCATTAAACATGATCCCAGTATCGCTGTAGGCACGCGCACCGCTCTGTGCACTATGCACTCGGCGGACGATTGTCAAGTGGCAAGCGGAGGCGGCGCGGCTTGAGGCGGTGAGTGCCTCGTGTCGCTAATGCACAACGGCAACTGATTTTTTCTCAAAGAATTTTCCCTTCTTTGTAGATCATCGAAAATGCGTCATAATCATCATCTAGAGCTGACACGCTGCTTTGTGATAGAGCCTTTTCTTGTGACGCAACTTGGACGCCTACTCTTTGGTGCCACAAAAGCGAACACCAACACATGGAAATCCAAGAAAGCTTTCTTTTTCTATTATATTCGCCACAAATAGAACGCAGAGTGCGCACAGTAGAATATACAATAACTAGGCAACTTCGGATTAAGACCCTTTGGCGATACGAGAAATTACATTCCGCTATTCTTATTGTGGAGCGTTTACTGAGAAAATATATTCTATTGTGTTTCATTTAAACCTCTTTTCGCTGCTCTGCATAACATAAAACTCATATTTTTATAACAGTTATTATTACGCTCCTTTTTCCGTAGCTTCGCTGCGTCGCAGTTATATCGCCGTGAGTTTAATTAATCACATACACGTATCGCCGACTAAATCGAGAACAGCTTACGTGTATCTGACAATCGGGCGGCATCTTAGCGAAATGCAATCGATACTAACGAGCTCGCCGAACAAATTAGCTACAACTGACTAATTCGGCCAACGCAATACCGAATAGTTGGAATACGCAATATTAACCAAAGTCATGCTACTGGGCCGTAAAGCGAACACACGGTTACACGGTTTAATGGCAAGGTGAGCGCCGAAATAGCCCCTAAATAGATAGCAGTAACACTTGTAATTGCGCACGGGCTCCTCACAGATGGCGCTGACGTGACTCATAATTACGGAGGGGCGGCACCGTTGGCATAGTTTTGTTTATTCGGAACTATCAACTCGTACAACAATGGCTTTACGTAGCACGAACACACTTAAACCTACTATTAAATAGACTAGGTAGTAATATTTCAAAAAAGAAAATTATCACATTTCAGTACATATACTTAATGAAGTAATTAAGAATGTATAACAATTGCATAGACGTTAAAACATGAGACGCATTTACAGCCTAATTAAGCTTTTATTTATAACAGTATAATTTGAGTTATTAATACATTTCACGTTATATCAAAGTGAACTGAATATAATAATATCAATGACATTAAACCGGCTCTGACAACATAGTTAACAAATTAAAGATAAGGAACGCTTCTAAATGGGTTAAAGTATGGCAGTTTATCAGCGGAGCCTATTTTTAACGTACGAAACGTGGCAACTCAATTATGCACGCGGTCGTTAAAATGAGTCCGTAATTAAAATTAAAAGCTGGAATCGTAACGAGGAATTGAAGTGTTCATTGACATGGAAACAAACAAAAGGCGTATGAGGAATGTGGGCATTAAGCGTTAGTAGATCAAGTACAAATCTTCAACGTTGACGTGACTCGTACGCTCGAGAAGCCTATAAACTGAGCCGCCTTCCCACGTGCTGGTGACGAAGGTTTTCTACACTCAATGTCAAGCAAAGAGGAGGTTTGAATTGTAACACAATTTATTCGTTAGGATTTTAATTGACCGGTAACAGTCGCACGCGTGTCTGCGATGACAATCCATATTACGCAACATTTATAGTTAATAACTGGACGTTTTTGTATAAGACTGCCAACTAAGAACTAATTTAATTCCTTCGTATATTAGTAACGCGTAAACTAATACGTCCATAATTTCACTGTTTGTACAACTGGCAGCTCAAGTAATTAAGATTCAACCAAAATTTCAATTTAGCACAATTAATCTTCGCACAATACATACCAATATTATGAATGTTGTAATAACGTATTCGGTATAATCACTTTATTTCATCAAATGCTTTTCTCGGCAATTCGCAGTGCCGTGATGAATGGTTCGAGCGGCAGTCAGATTGAAAGATTGCTTCCATCAACATCTCTCCCATTTCTCTTAATCTACCCTGTCTCTCTATCAATGCAACGATTGCCCCCTACATTCCTTTTAATGTTCCTCCTATAGATAGGTATAAAAGCAATAATTATTACTCCAGCCTTCGCAATTAATCTACAAAACTCAATCTTTATCAGAAATGAACGGTAATTTTTCTCAACTACTTATTAACTGGTGTCTATATTATGTTGCGTTTCATTGCGAAGACGATATCGGCTAATAAGCTTAGAATGAAGCCTTGAAACGCCGTCAAGTATTAAATAAATGAGACGGCGGATCGATCGATGTCTAATATCCATCGAGCAGTAGAGGCTTGCGTTGAAGTGGACAAAAATAGTGACAAAATCACTGTCACAGCCGTTCAAGGACCACCGGTCATCGGGTATGAGTTGGCCAGTGACGCAATGGCATTAACGCCGGAGTATTATAACGTCTATACATACATATATTTTCAAGTGGCATACACTGCAAACCGGATTTAGTCATCAACAAGGCAGGTTATAAAGACCGCAGTTAGAAATTAATTACTGCAGCCATCAAGGACGCCAACGCGTTTGGACGTATTGACGTTCGTGCACATATAAATAAATAACACTCGGTTCGTACGCACTAGAATTTTTTACTGCATCTAGCCTTGCAACTTGAGATTTTTAAATAGGAAAATGTAGAAACTGCGCTGATGACACAATTTTGAAACGTAAAGTTTTTGTAGCGGCCTACTAACATTGAAACTTCCCCATATAGAATTCTCGGATTCGCTTTGCGAAGCATCAAGTCAGAGGCTCTATTATATGCTCGGATGTCGCCTGCGCTCCCATTGTATCCCTCGGCCGCCGCCCCAGATGCAAATATAACTAGCCCTCTTTCATTTAATCGTTATTCACGTTTCATTTTTAATGAAACAGTTTTTTGTTGGCATAACGAACGCACAGCGCTGCTATAAGCTACATCATCAGTAACCTAAATATCGACATCCTCAATTTTGGCCAGCAAACGCTCTAGTTCGGAAATAACTATTACTAAACAAATGTGTGTCACATTGTTTCCGTCCACATTGCAGTGTTTTTAGATACAAATTGATGGAAGTTATATAATTAGGTCGACAAATTTAACGTTCTAAAATTACAGGAATAATTCGGTGGAGCACGATTCGGCGATGATATCAACCCATTAGAGTATCCTATATAAAATCTACGAATGTGTCAGAAAAATAAATATTATAATATTTTAGTAGCCGATATGATCTAAGCGAGCGAAATCGTTGTGTAAATCTCGCATTTCGAGACCTTGACACACCTCTTTAGGTTGGTACAAAATTTTTGTGACGTAAACCAGATTGACGACTCGATACAGGTTTAGATTTATGAAAAACCCTACAATTACCGGAATGAATTATCCTCTTATGCTTATCTTATACATCGAGACGCCGTCAACATGTATCTTTTTCTCGTTCAGTGGCCATTACCGCGATATAACCGGTCGGGACAGCTGATATATTAGCAGCCTTCAAATCGGAAGCTTCGTCACGCATGATCGCGTCGGAAAGGATACGACACAACATTCCATGCCTCGTTCAACACCTTCCGTTCATAAATATCGAGAGAATATATAATTTTTTTGCACGGATATCTTGCAACAGATATTATACGATTGCAATTCACTTGAGCAATCTTGATTTATACGAAAAAATGTAATATTAAACACGAGAAACATGGAGCGTTAAAATATGACCGATAGTTCTCTCAACATTTAATCTTGCATTCAAGTACAATGTTCTGGAAAATTCTTTTCAAATTCTGAACCCGAGTAGTTTGCAATGAAACTCATATTCTATATTATGCTTTTATTAAAACCGTGTACAATACACCAGTAAGCCAGTTCCCTGTCGCCTTGGTGTGCGCGAGGCTAAGTCAGCTAAGTAGGCCTTTTATGACGCGAACAAAGCACGTCTTGGGCGTCTACTGTGTTTCAATCCTGACACAACTGGGTCAATGCATGCTTTTTGAATATTACAGTGGTTGCGTAGTAACTCCCCGAGAGACGAATTAAAAGAAGAACGTTCATCTTAATAATCTCCTTTCTTTGCCAACCATCCTTATCTTTTCCAGTTAATATCGCACAAGTCGCGACTTTAGACAAAGTAAGAGCAGGATATTAAAAATGTTCGTTTGTTTTTCTTGAGATCGAGCGGCGTATTTGATTATGAACAATGTCACGACAGTTGCAATTTTGCCAAAAAATTAAGTTCACTGACCTGGGTAGAAGTCGTGTGACTTGGACATCTTCACTCTGGCGCCCGTGTCCTTCTGCAGCTGGGCGATGGTTTCCCCGCCCTTGCCGATGATAGCGCCCGCCACCATGGACGGGACCAAAACTTTGAAGTGGTACGTGGGCTCCACGGCTGCGGATTGAAAACGATACTTAATGATAGACGAATGACAAAAGCACATTGCGTTTCGAAACGAATATCTCTGAATCGTATATATCAACTTTCATATTGACACATAGAATACATAGAAAATCTAATTACATCGGATTCAAACTCACGAATTGTTCATTTCGAAACGCAATACGCCTCGATGTATGCTCGGAAGATAGATATGTATGCTTGAAGATAGAAATGTGTATTTTGATTAGACATGTACACCCAACAAAATGTGTAAGTTTTTCGATGAAGAATAGAGAACAGAAGCTATAGATATATTACAAGACGTAGTTTAGTGACTAGTCAGAAATAACCATATCTGGATGAGTCAGTGTGAGGTGCATGTTTCGTTCACTTATGTACATCTATTATATGTTTGTAAGCCACACTCTCGAGAAACTGTGCTGATGACAGTCGCCATGATGGTGCGCATAGAGGACGATCGATAACCAACTTGTGACTTCGAACGGACGCTGAGTTGATTTTAGCCCGTATAATACTTGGAGAAAACAGGAGATCGATGCGTTTGCAACGATTTGTAAGAAAGAAAATTATAGCATAGACGTATAAAATAAATAAATATAAACATATATCAGATCGCTTATATTTTTATATAGAATTCAAAATAGTTTCCATTCATATGTTCCTCATAGATTTTTGGTAACTTATTGTAATTGTGTAATCTGTCTAAAAACTGTTAACACATGTTAACTAAATAGTTATCATTATATAAATACCTATATGAAATAGAAAAAAAAACTAAACAAACCATCTTTATTTAACAATTCATACATCTTTCTAGGTATCCAATCATTAAAGATCCGCGTTAATTTTGCATGTAGGTAATGGAGAAGTCCAAAAGGAATATTAGTTACATCTGCGGCATTGGTGACGTTTAAGCCAATTAGGAGCAATAAGCTGTCGAGTTTCTGGTGTTATGAATACCGAGTGTGTTGTGACCTTAAATTTAGATTAGCATATTAATGTCTATCATGCACACCTTATTAATAACAAAAGTGGCTGAAATTGTACAAATAGTTGAGAGAGCAGTCGATGGGTGGAAACGGTTTGATGCTCGGAGTGAATTGCCTTAAGACGTGCAAACGGCCATGGAACTCGGACCCACTCGACGGTACAAAAATGGCACACTAGAACACAACGTTGCGTTACGCTTACGTTGATGATTGTAACGAAGCTCTATTAGATCGAGTTGTAGAGCACATTGTTTTCAAGCCAACAAACAAATACAAAGGAATGCATCATATCTATATAACACGTACACAGTCTCGATAAATGAAATGATATGTGGCTAGAACGGTAACATCCGTGGTTACTAAAGTAAGGGTTTGAAACGAAATTAAAACGTTCAGTGAAACACAAAAAATACAGCTAATATGCATGGTGCGATTTTAAATCATCAATAATAAGAAAACCAATAAAGAAGTGACCCTTGTACTGATTATTTATCGAGTCAACCAACACAAACACAAAAATTCAGCTTACATACAAAATAAATGAGGTAAAATTATATTTACTTGAATGAATCAAAAACACCAGAAGATACGTATTAAATACAGAGCAATGGAATAGAAACATTACTAATGAATCCGACCTTAGAGCTAATATAATAGCTTCCTGTCGTCCTAACAAATCAACTTCGATTGATGATAAATCGATAGAAAGGTCGATATTACAACAGATATAGAAAACATGAAAATTTCCATTTGACAAAACACTTTTTTGGGAAACAACAAAAATAAATGTTAAGATACCTACTCCTTTGATAGTTAGGAGTAGGATACTTAAAAAACATAATATATGTAAAATAATTATTTTTATCTTAACAACAGACATTGCTTAGTTCAGCATTGATTAAATTTTAGTATTTAATCAACGAAGGAATTGGAAACATCACACCGAGCTGTTCATATCGCAGTCATATCGAGTAGCCTGATAATAATAGTTCAATTTATCAACAGTCTTAATTAAAGTGTTCATGTGTTCATGCGACCTTGTCGAGTCGTCGAGCCCGTTAGTGCGTTATCTTTGAATAACTGTGTACAAACTATCAATTCAACGAATCGTTTCATATTAAGTTCTATGACAATACAATAATACAATATATTAGTAGGACTTATTAAGGGCCTGATTCTTGCTCCGGGGGAAGAACATTTCAGAGAAATACAATAAAACCTTCTTATGTACCCAAATAAAGGCTCTGTACGTTATTAGAAAAGCGCTCCAGATTTTCCTTTATCATTCCTCTCAAACAAACCATAATTGGATTGACTTTGATTTTGTAAAAAGGAAAAGCGAAAGTACTCGGCGATGAAATAAATTACTTATACAGAGCCAACAATGTTTCGTAAATTAGGACCGTTTTCATATAAGAGAGAACACGAAAGACTCTTCCAATTTATTATCCTTTGCATACATGTAGATCGCCTACACGAAACGGTGGAAAGGTTCGGTGGGAGCGTGACCCACGCAACCGCGAATCTTAATGGAGCATCGAGATGGCAATAGCGTTCATTGTTTACACAACACCGGAACGGCGGCTCTGAGGAAACGTGGAAGGACAAAGGCTGTGTGCGGCCCACGTTCAATGTGTTTCAATTAACTAGCATGACAGCGCGCCGGCGTCGCTCGCCCCGCCGACGGCGTCTGGACTAGGGATGTTAAAGAAGTTATGATTTCGGAACCGTAGTCGAAAGTTTTTAAATTTGGTTTGTCCGAATCGGAACCGATACCGGAACCGGAATCGGTCCAGAAGCTGAAAAAAGGTGATAAAGACTGAATAAATTAATATCAACGTGATTATTCAATCTTTTCAATAAAAAAACATTACAACTACACCGGCTTAAAGAAAAACAAACAAGTTATCTATAAACTTAATCAAATAGACCTCCGATTAAAAAATTCGGGACCGTAACCCAAATAGGTCGTGTAAAAGAGTCGAAAGTTCCAAGTTTCCGAAATCGGAATAGAATTTCCGCAGCATCCCTAGTCTGGGCCTGGCGAGTTCCCCGATGCTCTCGGTACGCGTCTCGTTTGACCTCATTTCAAATGGAGCGTGCGCCCCGCGTCGCGTTCACCTGCAGTCGTACAATGCGCAACTCACGTTGTGTGACGCCCCGAAGGATGCTAGCCACCGCTTCCAGGCCGTTTGTGTACGATAAAATCATTATAGGTGAATGTTATGTACAATTCACTCGTAGGTACTCGTACTGCTCGTGATCACGTAACTATTGAATTGCTTATGCAACTTATCAAAAATATATATATATATTGTTATATTTTTGTTGAAAATAGAATTTAATCGCTTCCATTAAATCGGAATCATTAAAGCAAAGTGGAGTCATGAAGTCATCATAAAAATAATGTAACAAGCACACAATTTAACGATATGGCAGGCTCTTTTGGACAAATCTAGAAGAGTGGGCAGAGATGTGGAGTTCGGACGAACGTGATTTCACAATAGCATGATACTGTGTGAGTCAGTAGTTGTGCACTTGTGATTGAAAACGAAATCTGAAGCGACTCATTCCACGCCAAACATGTGAAAAAGAATATGCAGTATGCATACCTTCCACCCGTTACTAAACCTCACCTTCATACGATTTATACGTGATACTAATGAAATGTAAAATTATTTCATAGATCGTCATAAGCCACAAGGATTCACATCACAGCAAAGTTACTCATAATTCCGAATAGAAGCAGAACCAATCAAGTTATATGGTAATTGATAGATTCGAACAGAATGCGTTAAAAAACTGGCAACGTTGTTTATATAGAATTCTTGAGTTACTTCAAACTATCCCGTAGTTCGAATTCATTTGAAATTCATTAACTAGAACGCCGACGTTAGGTTTAATGAAGCCTAGCAAAATAGTTTTACAACAAGGTAAGCGTATCTGAGAGCTTGGCAATGGTACAAGATGTTTTTCGGTTCTCTATATGCCAATGTATTCTTTGTGAGCAGTAGGGTATGGATCCATATACATAGGCTGCTTATATAGCTGCACCCCTTGTAAGTCCCACTACTCGGGCACTGGTCACACTTCACAACTGGGGAGGGTCTGGAGCATACTCTGCCATACTGCCAAAATGTGAATTGGCAGAAGCTGGTTAGTAATCGCCCAGTATGTCATATGTATCAAAAATAACAATTTTATCTCTTATTTTATTAAAGTTGCCGCAGTTGAATATATTAATTGTATTTCCAGTACCATTTCATCTTCAATAGTCACTGGTATCGCAACCACCGTGTGTGATGTGAGAATGATCGAGCCATTCTGCTATTCAAGTATTCATGTTCGCATCAATCGGTGCAGCAATAGTTGCCATTAGTATTCAACATATCAAATGGATTAGATAATCGATAAAATTATACGAATGCACGCCGAGATATCGCCGTTGATTGAACAATCATTTATAATAGCGGTTGAAGTGCGAAACCAAGTAGGTTTACTACTCATATTTATTGCGTTCATTCCAAGCCTCGATAAAGAATTTGGGTTATTGCAAAACCATTATGTAGGAAGGTACATTAAACTATTTGAAATGTTACTTAAAACCTAGTTACTAGGATTACGATGAGGAAAAACGTAAAAAAAACCCGTACAAATACATAGACAAAGTTTAGAAACATACGAAGAGCGGTACGAAACCTTCCGGTTTCTTTTTAACAAAAGTATAATAATTATAAGTATCGATAACTATAACGAAATGCACGTACAATGGGAAACTAAAAGTTAATATATCTACCTAACAGTTACATGTTATGTGTGGTTGCAGTGCACGCCACAACTTCCTGGCAAATCCAAATTCGGTTTCAAGTTTTGGCTCTGGAGACCTTTGCGCTCCACTGCCTTTCGCAAACAGGCGCTTTGGCACGGTGTGTCAAGAAAATCAGACCACCTGCCAAGATTTTCCGCGGAAACTCGGATGCACATACATACATACATACAATGCATTAGTCTTATGTTTCCGATGCATCAGAATTGCTAATGCACGTGAAGCAAAAGAAAAATGTAACGTGAAATTTTGACCTTTCTAGTGTGAATTTTCGCAGATCTTTGGAATATGTCAGCTGATACTTGAATTTATCTAAACTCTAGATTCTAAAGGCTATATTTCAATTCAGGCAGCGGACAATGAGAGATGAAATTTCAGAAGCGACATATGTTTGAAATTGGTTACTTGCTGAAATAATAGTTAGTATAGGCATATAAAAGTTTTATAATGTGGTAAATCGAATTATAATAATATAAAAATATACTGTTTATTACTGTTTTCATTTCCAC
>DWGW01000143.1:0-18697 GCA_018247775.1 Udranomia orcinus
ATTTATTATTCTTTTTTTATTATTAATGGAATAGGCGTTTGTCTTCCATCTCACCTGATGGAAAGTGTGCTCGTAGATGAAGACGAGGGTGGTACAAACCCATCCAAAAGAAACCTGTTCACTCTACTCTTAAAGGCTCCAGAGTTCAACTTATCAGGAAAAATATTTCTCTAATAACACTTTCATATAAAAGTATATGTTTATATTTTTCAAAATACGGAACCCTAAGATGTCAACTAAGAGTGGGTAGCTTTCGAAACAAGTTGGGCGATCTTAAAAGGAGAATGCGTCAAAAATTCTTTAATCGCGCAATTAAGCTTCTCTACAGTAAAATCACAATTTAATTACTTATAAGTGGCAATTAAATTGCAGGAACGTCCCCTTAATTGGACGCAGCTCTGCATAATATAATAATTTGTAGAAGCATTTCCTTTCGTGAAGTACAAAGTAAAATGTAGATAGATACTAGTTGTTAATTTAATACGCAACATTCGCGAATCACTTGTTAACTGGCTAGTAGTAGTAGTAGTTGATACGAACTACTGTCGTCGTTATCAAAATTGTATTAAATGCATAATAACTTTATGAAGTTCAAAATGTTGATTTAAAGTAGTAAAAAAGCAATACATTTAGGTATATCGTATAATATAATAGCTAAATCGTCAGAAACTGGCGTCAAATTACAATGTCACACGAATTATGCCTTATTATAGCACTGGTTATAATTACTTCACGCGAGACCGAGAACTATAAAACAGTGTGAAGTCGTAAAGTTTCAACATTTGTTTACTTAAATTCTGTCAAACCCCCCATTGTTGGATGACTACATGCATTAAAATGATTAAGAAGTAAATATTTTAGCATTTAAGATGGTAAGTCACTGAATAATCGTGCCACTTATAAATTTAAAATGTTTTATTGACTTATGCCGTACCAAGTCAACGTACTTGAAATACTTTATTTTTACTAATAAAATAATTATTATGTTTTATGTTACGTACTTAGAAAAGATATATATTGATATACAATAAGAAGTTTTCCCCGTTTTTGTTAATCTAGATTGATTGCGTGTGTATTATTTCTATAATTTGTATTAGAAATTGTATCCATACAGTATGTATATGTATAAATACAGTAAAATATAACGTCTTTTTTTGTTTAGGATTTTAACGCTTGCGATTTAAGATTTAAGATTGCACAGGACAATTTTAATGAAACGTAAGTAATAGATTTGATGTCTAAAGGCCGTACTTAAAAACGCTAAGTTAAAGAAGAATTATATAAAGTTTAATTTTCGTTGATGAGTTGATGATTAAACTTCTCTGGGAGGCTAAGTTTATCAAACGTACGATAACATCGAGCAAACGCAGGTGCAAAGCCAGTATACATAATATAATCGCTGCGTCTCGCACCGCCAATGAATAGGGCCGGACCCTCCGCTCCCAAGGGTGCCCTAAGACGGCAGAGGGAGTTTAAAGGCTTCGGGCATTCTCGGCGATGGGCAAAAGAACCTTGTCGCTGACTACATTCGGATATAACAACAAAAGAAACTTGAAGTACGAGTAACTAACATATTATATCAAATACCGCAACTTCGATTGAACCCCAAATAGCATACACATTTTTTTCTATGACATACTTTAATTAGTGTTGTTGGATTATCATTCAGGCGTTTTTGGGCTACCATAATATTATTATCACGTAAATAAATACTTCTTTTCGATTGGTATAGTTGTAAAAAAACTGCATGACAGTATATAAAAATGTCTAACACATCATTGTGCTGGTAAAGTAAAAGATCTTTCCATGTAGATATTTGTATGTTATTTCTAGCGTTTATTTTAAAGGTAAGACAAAGCAATCTGTACATGCTATATAGCCTTTTGTTGCGTCCGCAAACCACTTGAAGGTGAAAATGTCCTGTCAGTATATCAAGATGTGTATCTCAGATTTACGTGGCATTCTCCGATTGTATCTCACAGATTAATGCGCATGCGTCGCATAGAACCCACCGCTTGTAATATAATGCCGTTCCTTTATCGAATAATTTATTCGCCTCCGAAGGACGCTTGTATACACTAGGCAACTGGAAATGTAACTTATTTTTGGACTCATAAGACTCATTTTGATCACGTCACACTTATGTAGCGATGTTTAGGTACAAATATATTTAGTTACTAGTTGTACGAACCTTAATTAACATAGAACAGTTACTGGGAAACGGCAGTAGCGTCACGTTAATTGGCGTTGAAGGAATGTTTAAAGGTGCACGTCTTAGTTTTATATAGATCGAAATGTAAAGTCTACTCTAAAAAGAGACAATTAAAATTCCAAACTAAAAATCGCTTTTAAAAAGGTATCTAAAATGTATTAGCGCCGTTGAATCGACCTGCTAACAATGAACCTAACAACTGTTATCTATTTTATCGACCACTACTATTGAATTTAATTGTGTACTTTTCTCCAATTTCCAATCAAAGTGCCTCATTATGTAAATAAAACTTTATGTGCTTGGAAAATTTTTACTCGTTCCACCGAAAGTGAAATGAAGAGATAACAATATCTGTCAGCTATATGGCTACCATTTGCCGGGCTGATAGAATTAGTGGTGTTGTAATAGGTGTGGTATGGGTAGTTTAGTTGCAAATGGCAGGTTCATACTTCGCTCTAGATGTATATGTATTTTGTTTATGACCAGCATCGCACTACGTGAAATGCTAGTAAATCACCTCCGGGCGTGTCGCCCGACTTCCTCGTACGTGTGTAATGTTCGACTCGGGTGAGCGAGAGCCAATTTGTTTTTATTGAGACTACCCTCTAGTTATGCAAACTGGTAAGAAACGCTGAGCCTGATGTAAACAAAGTTAAACGCGACCAGCCGCCGCTGACCTTCAAAAGTAAAACGCTTTCTTCAAACACAAACCGAACCCATGTGGGTCATGTTAGAATGGTCCACATAGCCAGGTCCACCTTTAATCTGGCGCGAATGTTTTCACAAGCGTTGGCGCTCGGCCCCCGAGGCCGCGGTCGACGTGTGTAAACAATACTCAACGTTAATAGAGATATAAATTGCACGCATTTCATTTAATCCCTTTGAGAGCAATCCACACCTAAGCCATTATGAAATTCGCCGCTATCGAGTCGGCCAGGCGTCTAAGTTTCATAATGTGTAGACGTTCGTAGCAGTGATTTGGCCCTATTTACGCTGTGAGAAACAAACGTCAGATCAAACCCCCGAGCTCGCCCGCAGGATCCTAAGCTAACAACTTCTGTTCGCTCTATTACTTTGAACAAGCACATAAATTGGGAACTTTATACGTCCATGGTTGATACGCTTTACGAATTTAGCGTAAATTTCGTTGTATAAATTGTCTACAACTACAAAATTAGCATTAGTATCCAAAATTCAGCTCGTAACAGACAGATAAAATAAATGTATACTGGAGATCTGGCAGACGCCATGGCAGTATGAAAATTTAACGTATTTGGCATGAATGAAGATAGTGCCTAAAGTTAATTGAGTACAGCTTTCGAAGTTCGATAGAATACTAAAAATCTTTGACCCTGCACTATCGAGTCATTATTTAGTGATTTATGCAGCATTTTAGTCGATTCTGTATTTTGATAACGAGTCATTTTCGATTTTGACTTTCAATAGACACAATTGAGTTTCTGTATTCCTTCATAAGGATTAATAAAGAATGAAGTAGAATTCATATTCACTTAATTCAGAATCGACGATTAAGTCTGGTCGCCGTTCTTCTGTTTCGTATATTTTATACAATATTTAAATTTAAACACTTGAATTACGATATGTGAAATAAAATATTGTTAATGCAAGATGTGACTGGAAAATTTTGATATGCATCCTTCTCAGAATATCTACGTAATGCTTAACTTAAAATATAAATGCAACTTATCGCCCTTTACTTGGAATCGAATCAAATAACAATTGAGACATGTAAATTCTGTCTGGCCACAATTCATGGAGGACATGTTAATACGAAACACAATTATACATACGAGTATACTTTGTTTGTGAGATCGTAGAAAACAAATGATATTAAATATAAATGGTGTTAGCCGATTGAAATATTGATGAACTCGTGGGTGAAGCAGAGTCGCTGGCATATTAATAAGGAGTGTCGCAAGGCTGTCCATTTAGAAACGTTCAGTAGCCTATTCTTATGGATAGAGTAAACATTTACCATTAATGCTTGACAATGATGGAATAGGGAGTTGGTTTGATCAATTACATTTTTAAGTAAATCCACGTTCACGTAGGCCTTTGACCGCTTTACGAGTCATGTTAAGTCAATAGATAAAATATTAAGAATATGTAAATAATAGAGCTTTTTCCGTGGACCAAGTAATTTTTAAACAATGATTCTACTGATTCGAGTTAGACGTTTATGCATTAAATGAAAACAATTTATGGAACAAATAAATATTTTTAATGAAACTTCTAAATTTATAGTTATATATAAATATCATAAAACGTATTTAAGTGTTTTCACTTCTAAGGTAACATTTTTAGTTTTTAAAATTTTATCACTTTGGTAAAAACAAATAAGTTTAGTCGATCGTCTAATAATGTGTTTATTTTTTGTTTTTATATTTTTCTCGTCTTCTTTCACGTAACTAATAACTACATGTTCCTACATCAACTTCTTTATTAAAAATACTAATGAAATATTCTCTACAATAAATATGAACGTTTATGACAACAGGATACGAATTATAATTGCAAAATAACGCGTGTTTTCTTAATTAGTAGTGTCTACTTCATGTTTACTTGCAATGCTTGCATTATTAAACTTTCTACATAGTTTAAAATAATGTTAATAATAATATCTAAGCATTTATTTACCTATTTTGTTTCATTTAATAATTAGGTATATGTTTTATTTTTTTATATACCGTAACAGTTTCCATAATATGGATACATTGCATTTTAAAACAGAAAATATATGTAAACATAAAAATGGATTCGATATTATAAATAAGTAATAATATGGATTGGATATTATTATAAATAAGGTTTATTTTAGTTTAATTTACAAAAATGGATTTGATGCAATTTTAATTTTGATGTTGTCAATATATGAATTATCATCCGTCCATCAACCGTTAATGCATTCGATTTAAAATCATTATTATTATTTATATTAAAATACAGATTACATTTTATTAAATAAAATTTACGGTTTCCAAACTTCTCGTGTGTTTTAGGAAATATATGATACTTAACCTCATTTCTAATACCCACAACACGCATATATTTAATGCCTAACAGATAAATTTGAATTTTTATTTATATTAAGACAAGATATTAGATCATTGTGGGCAACGCGAAAGACAACTCGTAGTGGGAGCTACTAGAACTACTAGTACATGACTCGGTAAAGAATGCTAAGAATTCTATAAACATTATCGAGATTCTCGTATAACCTCACTCTTGTACTCGTAAGTACATTATGTTTACATCTTCGAACTAAAATTCTTTCGTACTCTATAAAAATCATGGTTACTTCAGGTTTAAGACGTGATTGCGTAGGCATTAGCCATTTGTATATACTATCTACATATAACGTCATAACTACTAACACTATGGAATGTTCGTACGTTTTTCTGTTTATGTATACCTTAATCTGTCAATTTCTTAGTTTGACAAAAACTGGTTCATTAATTAATTAAATGTCATACATATACACAAAATGTCGCTAGATTTCATGCAATAATTTTGAACGACGATGTAACATGAATTTAAATAAACAATTATGTGCAATCTATCCGTTATAGTACTCGAACAACATTAGTCCGATGAGTAATGTCGCCAGAATACCACTTGCAAATAAATCGTAAACACATAAGGAAGGCGCCGAGCCTAGTATACAAATTCACTAGGATGTCGGCGTCCACATTGTGGACTTACGCACTGCATAGCATATCAATTCAAACGGAGGTCGACAACCCTATTGCATTTTTTTAGTCCACGCTAAAAATAGTCGGTTGCGTAATTCGCGTAATAGTAACAACAAGTGTAGCCTTGAACGACAAATCTAGATAGACGAGCCTGCACATTAGGTATTTAGTAGATACAAGCGGTGTTTGTCAACGAATGACCACGTTGTTCTAGCTGCCGTTTGCCTTATCTGCGGGTTCTTCTAACAGGGGTTGGGGTGAATTAGGCTTACGTAGCATAAGTGAATTAGGCACAGGTTTACTATGAATTCGTGGGGCAAATAATTACCACACCATTTGGATGGGTTTCGTTAAATTGTATTTTAAAATAGTTACAAAAAAGACAACCCTTTAAATTTTGAGAATAACGGACATAAGCAATAGTACTGTAACGTAAAAATTAAGACATGAAATAGGTATCTGTTAAACTTTGAATGCAGAATCAGCGCAAATAAGCCGAAGCGTAGTAGATGAATCGTTTCATGGTTACAACCGCAAAATATTGTTTCGATTAGATAACGGTATGACTCTTAAAATAAATTACGACTGTAAATAAAATAGTGAATTCTATTGCGCCGTTATAATCAATAAATCACATGACTATAACTGTATATTGAATTTTCTAATTAAAAGCACGAATTAAATACCTACTTAACGTGACATAAAAACGGAATGTGGTTAAAAATATTTAAAAAAGATAATTCTGATAGTTCATAGACACGAAGAACGCATATTTCACAAAAAAACCGACTTAAAAAGACGCTTTCTAACACAAATTTAATATAATGACTTTAATATTAGCTAATAAATCAGAGGTTATTCCTTCCTAACTCTTAAATTTTTACGACAGCAACGACGCAGCGATGGTCGGTGTCGTCGAGCGATGCACAGATGTCGAGCCAGCTGTTTCTATGACAGTCACGTTTACGAATCTGTTTATACTACACTGCGCCACGGGCTTGCCTCGTTAAATTTTTATTGCCGCAAGGTCGCCACTTTATGGTCAATTCTCAGCTGTTATTGTTCGCGGGCAAACTTTTTCTCTAGCCACGACTCATAACGGTCTCGTTGCGTTGACACTGATTACCTCTTAATTGTTACGGCGCCGTAAAGCGATTTTTGTTAAGTCCGAGTACGCAATCTGTTTTGTCTGCTTGATCTTGAACGGTTAATATATTGATGATAAAGGCTTATTAATGCAATATTCAACTGAACGCATTTCATTATAATAAATGTTACCGGAGTGACAGTTTTATTATGAAAACGTATCTGAATATACAAATCTCGCAGATGCGCGTACATTACGTGCGCGATCGAGAATACGTCTGACCCGGGACCCTACGCCCGTTCGGAACGCCATATGATAACAAACGATGTTTTGACTGCGATTTTGGCGATATCGACTTTCGCAGAACGACCGCAAAGCGTTGAGTAATAAAGCAATTTGCGAGCGTGCCAACAAAACAATGGGCCCTATTCTAAGCTTGTTTTAAAAGCTTTCGACACTGTGATTTAAAACCCTTTGACTTGTACCTTATTTGTAAACACCTCGAAGGCACAAAGGAGTGCCATTTTCGACAAAGGAGAATTTGCACAACCCTATCGCCGTAAACCCTTTGTTGCTCATTTTTTCTCTGACTGGTGAAAGTCGCTTCGAGTATTTTTGGGAGTCTCCCACGTTCGATCTAAAAACTTACCTTCTTACTTACCTTCGCTATAGCATACGGTCTTAATTTTACTCGTAAGATATTTAAGAAGTAGAGATGTGGATTGGTTTATTCGAAGATGCGTTTATTGCGTAAACTCGCAGATATGACTTTTCTTGATAATGTCCTTCACCTTTGGCATAACTTTGGGTAACCTTGTCAGCAATGTTGACTTGATATTCTTGTACGTTGATAAAAAATGGCCGAATGTTTTATTTAATGCAAAACACAGAATAATCCCACATTTTTGAGAAAAAGCCATTTTTGTCAAAATTTTGTAGTGCAGTGTAAAATTTTTGGTTATTTTTAATAAAATGTATGTACAAAATTGCACAAAATATTCTATGTGTACAAATATAATCAATATTGGAAGGAAACTCGTTGGTTCCTATTTGCAGTAATAGGTCCATTTGTGGATTTTAAAAAAACATCTGAATATAATTCCACTAAAATCATTCAAGTAGTAAAAAAACTTTACACTTTTTTCTTACAGCTACCTTAATTTGCTCAGTTTACGGTAACGGTTTCCAAGCTTTGAACAACTGTTGTGTCTATTGTTTTCAGAGAAAGTTTGCATTCAATGCGCAATCTTTAAACCCTTTGCGAAGATTTTTTGCACACATTTTTTTGCAATGTGAAAACAATCCTTTATTGTTTTGAAATACGCGTAACAAGTAACGGATAAATAAACTGAGAACGCAAAACATTGTTGAAGATCACCTTGACAGTAGTAAAAATGACACCTTTTTAAACGTAAAACATTCCGAAGTCTTAGCTATGAGATAATTTCGAAATCTTTACCGTCGTTAACGTAAACCCGGAGCCATTGTAACCTAAGATGGTATATTTATAGCACGCTCTAACAGTAGAATGTGATAAATTCATTTAAATGCTTATAACTAATTTCCATTAGCCGTGAAAAGATCGAACAACATTAATTTAACGTTAATTGCAATAATTCGACAAAGCATGTCAAATTAATAATTGCAACCAAATCGTACGGAAGGCTTGTAATTAAACAGATTTACATGTGAGCTTAAAGTTATTTGATAACCGATTCACTTCGCTTGTTTTGTAGATCGAATTGTCGAATATCGTAATGGTTTTAAGCGCACATGTAAAGGTTAAAGCAAAAATACTTAAAACTAAAAGAAAATAAAATTGAAACGATAAATACCATTGAACTCACCGCAGACCACGCGGTCGAAGGGGCTCATCCAATCTGGAAATGGAAAATCTATTATCAATCGTATTGAAAGTCCTTTGTTCCGGCAGAAATACATGCACAGCACACATATGTACATATGTACCATAAAGCAGGGGTGGATTCTGTTTCGAGAGTTTATAAGTAAATCGTTCGGATTCGATTCCTATATTCGGTTATGGAGAATAGAAATGTTTTTATGTAATTGACGCATTTATCTGAAGTGTCCGGATCTCAAATACTGAAAAAATAGAAATTAGTGCTGATTCAAAATTGATTGTGCTTTAGTTTTGTGTAGTGTGTGTTTCTTAAAGCTTGTGAGATTTTCGTGCCAGATAGTTATGCTTATTGTAAAAAGTAATTGCAATTTTCTAATGAACTCACTAAGTAATTAGTTCCTTTGTTTAAAAATATATAAGCGCCGCTATTTTTTATTTTAAGTATGTATTCGTTGACTATAAACACTTAGATTACAGCGGTGATTGGGTAAGAACTAATATAAGAATACACACATATCATTCTATGACGCTTTTTACCAGAATTGAAATATAATTGAAGTACATATATAGCTTAAGCTGTCCATGCAAACGAAAACGAGAATGCAAACTAGCAAAAATTTATATACAAAACAATTTACAAAAATATAATCTTCGATAAGACTAAGATATACTTAACTACCAAAAAAAGAATAAATAATGAAAAAAAAAACTATTATGTTGATGGTAAATCTGAGATTTTTCATTGACATAATGTTTTAAAATACAGTTTTTAAAATGTATAGTGAAATTTATTTTATGCCTAAAAATATTATTCAGAAAGTTATGTATTATTGCAGGGAAGTAGGTTAAAGTAAAGTGCGGGTTTAGGGACCGATTGTTGAATAAAAGACTACTTCTAAAAACGGTACAACAATAACCAATTAATACGTATCTATAATTCCTTCCTAGCTCACACTTCAACTCTCAATCCAAGACTACGCTGAACTTCACTGAACTTTTACTTCTTACACATAAATATTTATTGGCAGGCGTTTATACAATTATCTACTCGCTCGATAACGCTCCAATCGGTCTTATTAATTGAAAATCAATTATGAATTCATCGAGAATCAATTACGGAATTAAGTTGGAATTACATTATAAGCCATTGTTATGTTCTTAGTAACCGTTTAGTTTTGTAACTGTTATCGTAAATTTTATAGGTAAGTTATATATGACATATTTTTTAGTTATCACAGTTTTTACGAGTCAATGTCAAATTGTAAGTCTCATATAATCTTCGATATTACTTGACAAATAAATCATTTGATCTGATTAGACATGATGTATGTATTTTGGGTCGGTTAGTATACGGACCATATTTGCGGGGTAGGTATAATGTTTTCTTTAAAATATAAGATAGAGTGAAGATATTAAGGAAGAACGAAAGGTGTGAAGTTTTTCTTTATAACTACTAAAATATTTTGTTTACAATAATAGGAATTTTATTCTTTCTACCGCAATATTTTTTGTCATTTTCAATTAAATTTATTCATATTGTTTTTTGTTTAAATGGTAAACGTCGTGATCTACAATAACAATTAAGATTGTTTAAGTAGTAGGTATAGTTATGTATTTTCCTTGTTTTTGCGAGCGAGTACAAATTCGTGCGCAATGAATGTTGTATTTCATAAAAATCTGTCCAGCCGGTCCAGACATTATCCGGAACAAAGAGAGACAGACAGAAATACAAACAAACTGTTTTTTTTATATATTTACCGTACCTACATTATGCATTTAGTATTATTTTAATATTACAAAGAGAAACTACAATTCTATTTATTTCTATAGATGTGTAACGGATAGGGTGAATGGAGGGTAGTTAGTGAAAGTTCAAGTGATCACCTACTCTCAACCTTTACGCATTTTATGTACAATACTTTTACGTTGATCTAATATTTATGAGTGACATTTATATTACATGTATATGATATGTATAAGAATGCAAATATCAAAAATATTCATAGGCCATTGGTGTAACGTAAAAATAGTATTAACTTACCACGACTACCTGCCTCTACTATTAAATATTTTAGGCATTGTTTTGACAATTATCTTAATACTACTTGATAGACTATCGAATGTTAATTAATTCAGAATTAACTCCCACAAATTAATTTACGTAGCGTTAATTAAGTACGTATACCAGTTCTTAAATGGCGGTTAAGGTAACGAGTTGCAATCGGAAACATTAAGTGTTTCGATCGAGTGCAGTTAATTCCCAAAGTACGTTAAAAAACTTTAAAACCGATTAGTATACTGGTAGGCAAGTATAAGTGTTATGTCTTCTATAAAAACGTTACTAATATAAGTTTGAGTCTAACGGCAGAGACGTTATTATTACTGCGTCAAAAATCTCTACGAAATTATATCATAAATACTAAATTAATGATTATGCGTCTCTGTAATGGTTTTAAGGCTTTTTTTAATCACGACTTTAGTACCTTAAACGATGTTCCTTTATACGAGTTTATTTAACCATATCTATGTGTATCGCTTGTACCCACAAAACATTCAAAAGATAAGCTAAGGGCAAAAAATCAATGGCGTGGCTAAAAATGGAAAAGGTTTAAGTGCTATATATATCAGTGTCGTAACTCATGGGCGCGATAATAATGTTACTCTGACAGCCCTCTTTGCATATTTTGTATACAACGCAACATTGTAGGGTTAATAGTATTTTTGTGTGTACGCTGAAAATTAATAATGTTCTTTTGTAATTAGTACATCTGGGAATAATATAATCAATTACTTCAAGTTTCATCTATATATACTCAAGTTAAGTAACAAAATTTTGAAGAATTTATAATTATTCGAATAGTGTAGTTTTATAAATACCATTTTATATTAAAATTACTTTCTTAATATTTTTCTTTTGGTGTTTCTTTTAACGTTAACGCCATTTAGATTTTTATTTTGGACATTCCATTGTCTTTTATGAAGAACATAAAAATCCTCACTTAAATTATATTTTACAGAATTTATTGTAAACAATATTTGGTAATATTTTAGAATTTCGCAATTAAACTCATTACAATAGAAACAATGTAACATTTTTTGTAAGAATTAACGTCTAACTCCTTTCTCGGATTAAAATATATATTCCAAAATCGGTAGCGTCACCCACATGCACGTTGCTGCGTTAATAAACCGAATTCGAAAATCAATTTGTAATTAGCAACGTGGTTCCAATCAATAGCTAGCTAGGGCTTATCATGTGTCGCGCGCTCCGATTGGTCGGCACGGCGGCCATATTGGACCGCGCATGCGTCCTGCGTTGCGCACATGTGACTCGCTCATCCACACCGCGTAGCGGACGAGGGGAAATGGATTGTAGTTTTGGATAAACGGATTTCGCTTCGACTATCACTGTCTATGCATGGTGGGAGTCGATTGCGATTTTACTGTCGTTGTATGTTCGGATGCAAAATATAAATGAATGTGCATAAATAAATGCTAAGATATAGGTACAATAAGTTAATAATAGGTTTAGGGTAGTCACCTACGTATCTAATTGTTAAGACGACTTTAGAAAAATAAACAACTGAACAAAAAATATTTTTAATTGAAAAGTTGTGAGTTTGTACTACTAAAAGAGTACCCAAAACTTTGTATTATGATATATTAACTTTATTATATGGCTTATATTATTTTTATTGAATTTATTAGTATATTTTATCAAATACATGACAATCAATTACAATATTTCTCTTATTACAGTACTCGTTCGAAATATTCTTTTTTAAACGTAAATATATTCACAATCGAGCGAAACAAAGAGGTATGCGGGCTGGTTATTTGTTGGAAAGTACTCGTCGCTAATTAAAATTTCCAACGCCGTTCAACTTTCTACCCTCCGGAGTACCCGTGATCGCCGTCAGGTAGAACTCACGTCCATTTAGTCACAAAACTCCACACGGGAAATTAAATATATTATAAATATATATAGAGATTTTTTTTTATAATATTGAAGTGGCAAACGAGCAGGCCACTTCATGCCGCACTGACGCCCATAGACCTTTTTTTATAATTAAAAAATTACTAGTATGTCAATACACACTAGTAATTTTGTTAATCCCTCCCGCTAAGCTCGAAGGCTTGTGTTAGAAGTGGGTTCACGTCAATAGTGCAATGGGGGAGTAGGGATCGAACCCACGATCCCTCGATCGTAAGTCCGACACACTACCCATTAGGCTACGGCCGCTTCATAATCATTTTCCTGTCCACCATGTCCCGAAACAATGAAGAATGAATGAAAATACTATCTTTCACTTCATATTACTGTAATACGTTGCACAATAATTTTAGGGATATGTCATTGATGCAAAAAAAGGTCTGATCGCTACCAAACTTCACAGGATCACTTACTAGGCCAATCTGATTAACTGAAAGTTTCACTGTAACCGGTCCACCCATTTCGGAGCCATCAGAAAACATGCATACATACAAACATCGCCCTTTATATATACATTAACTTAAGTAGAGCCGAGCGGAACAAAAACTTAATCGATAACAAAATTATGAACGTATTTATACTTTGTTATAGTCTTGGAATATCCCCAAAACAGAAACATAGTTTTCGTATCCTACATTTGTCGTTCGTATCATTAACTTTTATTTACTTTAAAGTTTCACTTTACTCCCGACGTTGGGAGTAATAAAAAATATTACTACTAACTACTAGCAATTTTGAAATGCATTCACTAAAATGAAATTGAGTATCTACGATCTAATTCTGATTCTGAAAGGTTTTTTGTCCCAAAGGTCGACTGATAAAGAATATGAAGGCATGAAGTCCACTAATTATACATTTATGTATCTCGTAAGTATAAAGGTACGATATATTCACTATATCTATACATATAATAAATCTTCATGTGATTTCTTTCTCTACATGGAAGATTATCTAAGATAAAGCCATTTTTAGGAGTCATAATGAAAGAATAAAGACAAAAAAAAATTGTCTGTCTGTGCGTTTGTGCACGCTAAACTCAGAAATGGCTGATACGATTTGAATTCAGTTAGCTTCACTTTAGTATTTGTTTCATAAAAATGTGTAAAAAAGTAAAAATTTAAATGGAAGTACGGTAACGAAGGCAAAGAAATGATTGAGGCGGTACGCAGTGGGCCGGGTCAGCTAGTATTAAGTAAACAAACAAAAACTCACAAATTCTAATGAAGCCGCCGCAAAGTCTACTTCATAAAACAACGTCATTAACGTGCCCTTACATATGCGATTTAAATTGCCCAATTGCGGGCAGAACAAGGCCGTGTGACGTCACAGTCATATCAACTAATTGTCCCTTGTGGAGCAACTGTTACTTCACAGTCGCTACTTAAATTGAAAACTTGGTACTTGTACATGGTAGTGAGAAATTTGGTACTGGTACTTGGTACTGAGAAACTTGGTATTGAGAAATTTGGTACTGGTACTTGGTACTGAGAAACTTGGTATTGAGAAATTTGGTACTGGTACTTGGTAGTGAGAAACTTGGTACTGATACTTGCTAGTGAGAAAGTTGGTACCGGTAGTTGGTAGTGAGAAATTTGGTACTGGTATTTGGTTAATCTCGTTCGGAAACAAGAGATTTCAACAAATTCTTAAAGCAACCGACAGATTCATTTATAAAAATATAATCCACCCTATTATTTACTATATTATATCGTATATAAACACGTGAAATTTAAGTTACAAAACACTATGACTTTTAATACGTATATTTATATACAATGGGTATAAACATGTGAAACAGTTCTGCGAACAACATATGACACCATTGAATACATTTTGCGCGCTCAAATTCAAAGAAATTCATGCCCACATGATAACAAGCATATTTACGCCTACGCCTAAATATAAAAACAAATGAATGTTGAAATGTTATTTGAACTCCAATTTTCCCCGAAATCAAAACCAGGTCCCTAAACTGAAAATTGTAGACGAAATCTTTGTAAAACACAGTAATTAACAGTGTATCTTTTAACCATTATATTCGCATATATTAAATATAAAAGTAAACCTAAGTTTCTGTGTATAACATGAGCTATCCGCTATGCTAAACATTTTTGAAAACATAAGATGACACATGACATCAATTTAATATTTTGCAAAGGAAATCACCGAGTTACGTAACACCTACTTCTACGAAATGGAACCGGAACAGTTAAAAATACTAGATAATTATAAAAATACAGTTAAAAAAAACGGATAATTCTAACTTGTAATGAATCCTACACGTGACATTCATTTATCACAAAATTGACACCTAGTTCTACGAAATGGAACTGGAACAGTTAAAAAACAGACAACTTCAAAATACAGAAAAATCCAACAGTTATTCCAAGTTGCAATGAATCCCACAATCTGGGACAACCACACACCCTTACAAACACCCCAGTCATTATGTTTTTCTTCTCCCTATAAGTGTTTTGAATTACCTGTATTGAATAGATCCCCATCATAAAAATATACCCTCAGGAGCCATCCCTCAGGCCCTTTGAAATGAAATCCCCTGTTCTGTCACGTACCGTTGGTTTGAATCGAGCATTGATGAGTGAATAATATAGGGAAAGAATTGTTTACTGCGAGCACTGAATAAATAACGTACCTACATTATTAATACACTTTTTAAGAAATTAAAAAATATCGATTTTGGAATTTTTCTTTGATATTCGCTATACACCAGCTCAGCATGGGATGCTTGAGTATTTTTAATCAACTAGAACAAAAGTATGCTGAGGGCAGAGATTCTCGAAATTTTTCGTCCCAGTTGAGAGTTACCACCTTAGAATTACTTGCATAAATGTAATTCCAGGGAGGCGTGTCATAACAATCATACTCTTATTCTCTTCTCTCTCTTTTCATTTAATATTGCGACTTAAGAATAACTACGGATTAAAAGTCTGTTCTAGCTGAAACAAACTTTAAGTCATATCTCCTCTTTGGGTTGATAATAGTTACTGACAAATATTAATACTTTGATATTGATATCGCAAACGCTCATGCAGTCCATCTGAAGTCCACTGCCGACCATATATGCCCATTTATGTATATGGCTATGTGTATTCAAAGCCAGAAAGGATTAAAGTTGAGTTTGTGGTCCACAACAGACGCGAAGCTTCAAAACTAAGTTAGGAGTTACCTAACGCACCTCGTTAAGCGTCTCCTCCGTGACTTACCCGAGCAGCGAGATAGACGCGCGATTGTTATTAAGGATCTTTGATACAGATTTGAGCTTGCAACATTTATAATTTTAAATTTACATCACATTCAACAAAGTTATATATACCTAAGATGTCGTTTCTCGTGATCAGATCAGATCGGATGTTTGTTTTTATGTTACTTTTGTCTATAGCACCCACAAGTTAGTCTTAGAACCCCAGATTAGTCACAGACAATCATGCTTTATTATAAAACTACGCAGAAGTCGCAATATCAAAAGGTTTTTCGCGTTTCAACAGGACAGTCCGAAGTCAACTAAGTTTAGTGTCGCGATGTGTCCCGCGGGGACGAATCTTAGTCTTGCTTTGGCTTAACTGGGAAAGTTTGGGTTCCCCAAGGAAAGAGACTAACTTTCGGTGATATTGATTAAAACAAAGTTTTATTGTGGACATCATTCCAAGTTAGCGTATAAGTTGCACTTAGTTACAGTCACAAACGTGCCACGAGTATATAAATATTGACAAGTCCCGTAGTAGTGTTAAGTTAGGTAGTACAGTTGTGTAGTATAGTATCAGTTCCTATTATATTCCTGAGTGGAGTGACACGAATTTCTTCTCTCTCTCAAACTTTTTAACGTTTAGTGTAAGTATTAAAATTATATAGTATAATCGTATTATGAAATTTTATAGCGTACATGTAAATATATGTAGGAGTATACATTGTTACATAAAAAGACAAGTGATCGAAAATAGTATTGCGTCTACTCTCAAGAAGATGAATATCGTGCGATCACTATACGAGTATACCCGATTAGGGATTTATAAGGACGTGACAATCGTTGACTGAAGAACAGAAATTATTGGCAGCCAGCAAAAGCGGTGCTCCAAACCCAAGGAATACATAACTTTGTGGAATCTGTGATTGTTGGATTTGCTAGTGGAAACTGCTTTTGAGTGAAGAAGTAACACATCTCTACCATGATACAGAAAAATATTGGTGTATCAGTGTGGTAGATTATTGTACCCCGGTGAGGCTCGAGGTGGCTAAGGGGTTGGAGACGACTAGGGGCAATGGCCCCAGTTATTGTTAATATGTTTCTATTGAAGATTAGTGTAAACTGTTAATACATCATCGTTTAAAACTCATCATGTAATCTCGTTTATGATTTCAGTTACACAAACATATTTATATACATAGACTTATATAAATATGTTTATGTGTCCTTTATTCCCAATACTAAAGAAGCGAGAGCGTTTGATACCAGCACAGCGCAGTCAGTTTATTGAAAAATATAAATTTTAATAAACATAAAAGCGCAGTCTTGCAATATTGCTGAATCAAGGAGACGAAGACCGTTTCGAATCTGGATTTCTAATACGAGGTGTTTTAATCTTGCAAATATTTTATTCTCTTCGCATTATAGCCGGGACGTTCAATCTTGCCGGAAGTAAGCGATGCGTATTTTCGATTAAATGCTATATAAAGGGATAGACGTCTGGTTCGGTCATCAAAAAGAGGTTTACCACCATCATATTATTCTTTTTAAACTGTGCAGACTATTCCATAAGTTTAGCTTCAGCTAACGGCTTCATTGGAATGCGATTTTGAATAAACAGCGAGAATGCTTTGGGGTAAGTTTTAATGAAAATATAAGAGAAAAGTGATGAAGGGAACAATGGTGGAGTCACATACGCTAAACCAACCACATTAGAATGGATGCCCCAAAAATCCAACAATTCGATGAAACTGCGAACGTCACAGAAAAAATGTCAGAAAAATGTCAGAAATACACTTACGAGAAAATAACCTTTTTATATATCTGGTTGTATAGACAGACAGACGATAACAAATTGTCTTCATTTGAGTAGGCCTAGAAGTCTAGACAGACTAGGCCTAGACGATATCCGAACCCATTGACTGTCTCGCATTGGCTGCCATCACTAAGTCACTTGCCAAGCCATTACATCACTTTATTGCCTATTATGATAATTTAAAACCCTGTTGTGATCCTTATCCATGTTCAAAATGGACCATCTTATGACCTTTTTGGACTATATATTATGTGCGCCTGTCGTGTTGGACATTTGTCTGACCTCAACTCTTTCACAGCCGGAAGAGAAACTATATTCCACCAAGCCTCCTGTTTACTGGTTAACTAAGACCTAAGAATTAAGGGTAGTACTGCTAGATCCAACGGTTATAGCCACGCAACCCTCAGTCCAATTCATTTCAGCACTATTCACCAGTAATATTCAGTATTCGGTGACACCCAAGGACCTTCGGAACCAAATTCAAATAGAACAGGTACCGTATTTGAAATAAAACAGAATCTTTTCTTAGTAAAACTATGGAAACCCAATAGACCAGAATAGGGAATTAATACTGAAAGTTAATTCCAGTATTATACTTTTTTCTCCTGGTCTAACATAGTCTAAGAACCTGAGGGCGCTGGATTAATTTTTTTTTTCATTATTGCTGAGACAAAGTTCTCTACCGCTTCTAGCAAACAAGACTAAATACAGTAATACCTCGAGTTACGCTACCCCGACTTACGCGAGCCCGCAGTTACGCGGTTTTCAAATTTTGTTTAAGCGTTATTTATTGATAGTAAAAATAAGTTAAG
>DWGW01000144.1:0-18662 GCA_018247775.1 Udranomia orcinus
TTCGTATAAAGATAGTTAGCATTAAATCATCAGGTGTCAACCACACAAATCGAATTTCCCTATTAATATTATCAACACATGTTCCCCCTTATGCCTCCCCCTCGAGAGGGGGTCATAAATAGACGACGGAGACGTTTTATCGCCCATAAACCCACATGCGGACTTTCAACTTTCCGATGTATCACGTTCGCATCGGGGACTATTCTTTTATGGTTAACGTTAGAGAATCTAATTACTACATATGTTACGTTTTAAACGGTAGCCTTTGAATATGTATATTTGTATAAAATATACAGTTCGACTTCGGAGGCATCACCGCCACACACATTTGTGCCATATAACAGCAGTGTTCTTGCTGCTGTGTTCTGGTTTGAAGGGTGTGGTAAGGGAGACATACTTAAAACAGGTATTCCGACTTAATCCTCAGGAGTAACAACGCATTTCTGGTCGAGCTCAGAAAGAACTTCGGTCCCGTCTTACCTCGATTATATATAGCCATTGGCGGCAGTGACTACTTACCATATAGAAATATGCAATTTCCACTTATTTACGTTTACGAGCGGGCGAACGGGCTTGACACGTACATATTACACTTTTGGTAGAATCATAGACATAATTATAGTCGTTGCACTTTTACTAATGTGCTCTTACCTACCGACGGTGCGATACGTAACCACTGCCGCCCATTGCCTGTATATAAGCCCTTTTTTTATTCGCATAATTAATAAACAACAATTGTTATTGATGACGTCATCATGTGTCATATTATTTGCTGACCTTCTAGTGGTTACACGCACGAGTTACGAGCCACACTTAAAGGGCTCGACACGTGCCCGCAACGTATACGCTGCGTTTTCGCCTCGTTTAACTATGATAATGTCGTGTAATATTTTTATCTTGAAGTAACCAATAACCAGTATAGTCGTATACCATGTTCCACGAGATCTATTTCAAGAAAATAAAACTGTTGTTATAAGGCAGAAATATGTAGGTGTGGCGATAATGAATCCGAAACTGACCGTGATAGATTCTATCACTTTTGTATTATATTATTTTATTATATTAAGTAAGTTAGCTAGATATATTTTAATTACTAGCATGTCAATACATACCAGTAATTTTGTTAACCCCTTAAGCTAAACTCAAAGGCCTGTGTTAGGAGTGGGTTCACGTCAATAGTGCAATGAGGGACCGAGGATCGAACCCAAGACCTCTCGATCGTAAAACACATTACCCATTGGGATATTGCCGCTTCAATTGAAGTAAATTAAAAATTAAATTATCATTTCGTTATCCGCTATTAATGTATGTGTGTAATTGTCGCAGTGTATTTCCACAAAACCCACACAAAATTTTTATTTCAAAACAGTGTACCTACAATAATTTTATTTTAAACGCAATAATTCTACTTGTTAGTATTTCTATAAATTTCCATAATATATTTAAATTCTATACATCGAAAATGCATTTTAATACGTGCAGCAAGTGAATAAATGAATACATTAGTATAATGACCTTGACAAGAAAAAAGCTTTAATGGCACTGCATACAGAATATATTTATTTTATGCAGGACCTTTTTTTACAAATAAATATTAAACCTACGTAATGTTTTGAAAGTTATGAATTGTCGACATGAAGTGACACAAAGTGGAACATTTCAACTCCTTAAGTGTTCATAACAAACAAACCACAATAATTTTATTGAGTCAACTATTACACACACATTATACTAGGTAAAATACGAGTATATCAATTTAGGTAAATTGATCTAAAAATTGTATCCTTTTTTATCTTTCACAGCTTCCAAGATGGCCGCCGAAAGTACCAACAAATCTCCGCTATCCATATTGGCACACCGACACTACATTATGACTAGAGCATAAGGTGATCGCTGCAGGCTCGCCGACAAGATTTACCGCCACCTACTCCCGTATGGGAGCTATCACAGAGATTTGTGACTCCGCCCGAAGCTACCAAAGAGGTATACTCTGAAATGGTACATTACTAGTACACGATGTACCTTTCTGACTAAGAGAGATTTTAGCTATATATCATTATTTTGTAGCAAGAACAGGTGTACGTACTTTATTGTTGTGTAATTTACATTTTCTAAAAAAATAAATCTTATCCTTCCAAACTAGCAACTAATCAATAATAAAAGGACCCACGACTAGATTTATATGTAATAATATCAACGCCGAATTACTGTTTCACAAGGAAGTCGAAACCAATAACCAAAGTATCACCAGGCAAGACAAGCATGTATAAGAATTGTTATGTAAAATCCAACAGGCCATTCTCAAAATATACTGTGATCTATGCTTCTGTTGGAGAGATTTAATATATACACAAGAGGATTTCACCTCCGTGCACTGAGCAGAAAATAATAATAATACTTGTAGATGTAGAAATGAAGCATATGAAGTAAGTTTCTATAATATATTTATCAAAAAATTAAATAGACCGGAAAAAGATGCAGATGACTAAAAATTTGTTTCATCGCACTGTTAATCATAGAACATTAATGACTCGTTATTAAAAGCGATTCATCGTCCGATCGCTCAAGTCATTTTATCGCTTCATCGCGCATTCGCTCTCTGTACAACAATTACTTTAAGATTTCGACATTCTTGCAAAATACTTACTGTTTTAAATTGTTCTAGCGCGGTGCGTTTAAACGTTTCATGGGCATTTTATATATTTTTTCTTCGCAATTACGGTCCCAACTGACAAGATCTGTTCGCTTTTTGTTACAAACAGGAATTGTTAACGTCAAAAAACTGTTTAATAAAACGGACCGGTGAAGTAAATCGAGTTACTTAACTGGTTTTTTGAGTACATAAATGATAATGTGAAGTTACTGGATTGCAACTTTTATTACGTCTCACTGCTGGGCAAGGATACTTCATAACTGGATACAAGGTACTCCATAATTGACCTGACCTGAGGAAGAGGCAATTTCCAGGATCCTTTGCTTTCCTGGACCTTAGTCAACAGTTTTTTTATACACGGCTCCAATAATAGCGTATTGCAAATCATTATTAATAGAAAGTGTGCTCATTATTTATACTCGGCTATAATTAAAAGGAAATCGTATAATTAAATCTACATATTATAGCAATGAAATATTTGCAAGAAGAAATCGTAAATGTTAGATTTGAATAATTATAAAACGCGTATAAATCTTGTACACTGGATTTCATTATAGAAAAAAATATTACACTTTTTAAATGACATTAAAATCAAATGCATAAATAAAGTGGGTAGCGTGTCGGAGTTACGATCGAGAGATCGTGGATTCAATCCTCATTCCCTCATTGCACTATTGACGTGAACCCACTCCTAACACAAGCCTTTGAACTCAACTGGATTCACAATCACTAGAATGTAAGTAGTAACAAAAACATTAATATTGCTACTCTGTGCTGAGGAAGCAAGCTTGGTTGCTCTTCATTGTGACCAAAGCAGCACACACACAGCACACTACAAATATTCCTATACAGATGCACACACACTCATAAACAGACGTTACTCATAAAAATTGGAATACGGGAGGGTTTATCGACCCCTCCAATTCCTAACAAGCGTATAACGACGCAATGACATACAGAAAGCACGATCAAAGTAATAATGTGGAGAGGCAGCAATAAGTGCATATAAATCACTACTTTATCTCCAAACGCATCTTAGCAGTAGATTTCGATCAGTCAAAGTGAAGATATTCGATTAATGGTAAAATTGCGGATGGAAATTAATTAAGCGGCAATAGCTCAATGGGTAGTGTGTCTGACTTACGATCGAAAGTTCGAGGGTACGTTCCCCACTCCCACACTGCACTGTTGAGCTTACCTGGAGGAGTTATTACAAAATTACAAATATGTATAGACATGCTAGTAATTTAAAATAATATGATACATGCTTAGTAACACCCTAGTATTCGTTTACAATATTATTAATCAAAATAAATGACGAAAATGACTGTAATTCTCCAAAACGCCAGAGTTTATTAAATTCGTAAAACTGAACTTATACCTCCGGAATTTAATGGATAGAAGTACTGTACAGATCACGTTCTCTTTGACCAAACCACTGCGTGAATCAGCGTTTCTCGATGCCATTAACATAATCCCGCACCCAGATCCCGAAGAACCCCTCGCGACGCTGCTCCCTCGCGTCCCGAACATTCGAAACGCAGCATCACTGTCTTGGGAATACGCAATAATAATACAATGCTACACAATGCCACCGATGTGGAGAAATGCATTAATGCAACGCGAGCCATTTTCTGTTAATTTGAATTTATGAAGGGACTAGAGATCCTTCCTTTGATAGAACGATTTACACTTAAGCTTTCCAACAACACGCATTGGAACGTTTCGGAGCTGGCTTTCCCTGCTGGCTCAGCAGTGGGGCATGAAAATAGGGTTGTAGCCTTACACTTAAGCTTGCATTTCATTCGTCAAAGTTATCGGAAACGGTTAAGCGTAGTTCCTAATTTCTCGGGTTTGAAACTTGACAACTTAAATATGAAGACAGTTATATTTTTTATTGACAATTCTGTTATCTATTTTGAAGAACCTCTGTCATGTTCTAATGCTAAACTTAAAGAAATTGATGCAAAATTTAATTTCGCGAAAAGTAAAGAACATTACTTAATGTTTCAACCAAAAAATATGAACAAGTATTTTTGTTTTCATAAAACGTCCGCTTCCTCCCTAAGCGCAATTGTTTTCGTATTAAGGGACTCAGATACAAATTCTTCTTCATAATGGGAAAATATGACTTTTGAATATGTAAGCCGTTATCCGTAACATAATTTCTTGCCTTGAGTACAATAGATTTAAATACAATCGCTACCTATTTTGAAGATAAAAAATATAAAAATTCCTAATGTTCATGTTATTTCATATTGCCGCTAAAATAATTTATTGGCGCGAGTGAATTATCATACTATTACTAAAATAAGATAAATATTTAAGAGGAAAGGCAGTTGAAATATTTATTGATTTTTGAACATAAAGTAATTCACATTGCAAAAGATTTATACTAAATTCGTGCTTGGAAAAGCCACATCACAATCCTTTCTTTTACTATAACAAAGGAAAAGAAAAAAAAGTAAAATACATCACCATAAAGAAGTTATCGTATATAGTCGACATCTAATATTAAGTATACAACCATCATTGTAATGTGTTGGGAGAAATATTAAAAGACAATTTTAAAAGAATTCCTTTGTCTCGTAAAGAGACATAAGAAATCGATAGAATCTTGCTCCCATAGCCGATATGTAAATTCACTTTGTTCTCTCGCAAATAATATTTATTCAGATAACTTTTTTCTCTAAAGTGAGGTTTACGTAAATAATTCACGGGCGTATTTTCATTGTCGATTCCAATTTAAGTTTTATGAGAAGGCCTAACCAAGGGGTTAATTTATTCTAACGGATAAAGGTATCTGCCTCATACTAAAGATTAGGTAGTCTAGACTCAAAATAAAATTCTTTTAACCAGTTTTTTATAACATTGAGATAGTAAGCGGGCATACAATCAGTGAACCCGATGATAAGTGGTCACTGCTGTCCATGGATATTTGTCACGAAATCGAAGTTATTTTAGAGTGTAGCAGTCACAAATGCGTTGCTAACCGCTGATGGCTAAAATGAAAACAATGGTCTTATGGAGCAGAAAATAGGTGGCAATGGTGCCCCCACAGTGGAACCACGAAACGTTCTACCATCCTATTGTGAGTATCCAAGCGTTAACATTTATTTTGTGCAGCTTAACATTTTGCTCACTGAATAATTCACGTCCCTAAAACACTGTCCTCCTTCCTGTCCCATAACCCAAAAAGCCGCGAATTTAAACGCATAACAACACCCATAACATTATGCAAACTGGCCTACTTATACCGCATACCGACAAGAACAAAGGAGAAGCGAGAAAGGCAGTGACAAAAATATGATTTTATTTACTAAGTCTATTCTCGTCGACAGCGTGGAAGCGAGAAAGTTGCAGCATTAAATCGTAGTCTAAAAACAGTTCTTCAACTTCTCCAATGTATTATACGTTTTCCAAATGGTATTTATATCTAGCGACAATGCGCTAGAGAAACAATTTAAGATCTTATTTATTATTCCCAAAGGATCGGATCGGTATTGCCTTTAATTTCTAATGTTTGTGAAATGCTATCAAGATCATAGAAGGCGATCTCTAAGTGTGTGATGAACATTCATGTTTTTAATGATAAAATGAAAGAAACGACATTCAAAAACACTCGTTGAGCTGATATTGCTAAGCTTGTTAAAGTGAACTCAGTAAAATTATAAGACATTTGCAAGGTAATGAGTATGAGCTTACTTAACAACGTAAATATACTTACAGTAGCTTCTGGTCGGAACGCGCGATGCGCAGACTAAGCACTCGCTAATTATAACATTATAGTAAGTCTTTAAGTCAAGGGAACTAATTAACTTGTTATTTGATTTAACCCAGTTTGAAACGTAGCATGTTGAACGTAAAGTTGAATTACTTAGGTACTTAAACTCTCGTAAACCGTAAAACCTTTAAAGTTACTTTTTGCCAAAAAAATATATGCAAGCACATAAGTGAAAAAAAAACATACAAAGTACCTACGTAAACGTCACTTTCAACAAAATGAGGCTAATAAAAACGGGCAGCAGAAATGTGTTCTAAGCCCACCTTCCGTACCTAAGAGCCAAATGAACAAAGACAGCTGATTTAGCACCTACGGAGGCGATAACGAAAACGGCTGCGAAAGTGGTCTCCGAATAAAATAGCGAACTACCCGCATTTAATTCACGAACGTTATCGGACAGCGGCGCGCTGGCAGTCAGTCGTGCTACGTCAGCGATGCTCGTCGGACGCGAATTATGTAGCCGTTACACTGGACGTACGACTAGCTAAAGATCAGATAAAACTTTGTAGAAAACGATTCGTTTCGCTCTATTTCCAACAAACAACCATCGTTTTCCCTTTTGTTTTCATCGTGCTACCATTATTACGTTGTACCTACGTTTGTATGCCAATGAAATATGTTGTAATTGAAGCCTTAGAACTGTTATGTCATGACCAATGGTGTTATTGACTGTAACCTACAATAAAAAAGGATTCTGTTTTTCATAGTAAATATTTATGTAACTTCCATAATACTTCTATACAACAAAAACGGCTTCGACAAACTTAGTTCCTCAACAAGTTTTATTTAGTATAAGAGGCTTCATTACGACCACTGGTATTTCTTTGTCATAAATATATTATATAATATACTTCAACTCCTTTTTATATTGTCATTTATTAAAATTATTAATAAAATGAGTACGGCTCATTCAAATTCAATGCTTGCTTTTCGTCCTTTCACCAACATCGCGAGAAGGAAAGTAAAGAAACGGAACGTTAAAAGCTGCCAACGTTCGTTAGCTAAAAAGCGTTTTAGATCTCTGATATTATCTTTCCGACGTACAAGTAACGTCTCAAAAGATTACATTACACTAATGACAGTGTACATACTTATTTGTACACAAGCTGTTATTATAAAATACATAGGGAGTTGTAGGTACCAATTTATTTTCTCGTAAAGTGAATCCTTTCTCATGGGCAAAGATAAGAAGGACAATAGTTCATAGTCAGAGTTATAAATCTTGAAGATATCATGCCGTCAGAACATCTAATATAGATGATGATAAAAACTCTGACACAAATATTTGTAATCAAACTATACATCGTGACACACATCTTAGCATTAATTGGTAGAGAATAGAGTCAAAATGACATAATCGATAAACTAGCGTATAAGCATCTTCATTAGAATGCTGGTGGTAAAGCTTAACGTAAATGAACGTCACGTGACGCGTAAATCCAATCTGACGCAATTTTAGCGTTGCATTAAAACTCGATGAGACAACAATGTCGCCGCTGGAGGACCTTAAACCGCAGAGGTTAGGGTCGAAATTAAGATGCGACTAACATTCAGGATGATAAAGTGCGGAACGAAGGCGAAATAAAATTACACAACCGTCTGTAAGGGCACGCGACAGACGTTAAGGGATTATTGCTTGCATTCGTAAGCACCCTCGACTGTGTGATGGCTGAAACAATTTCGAACCGTATTGCCGTTAGAATAGTCGCGAAACGCAAACAGGTCCGCCACGACGGCGAACCTACGGCAAGCATTGGAAGCAAGGGCGACCGCCCCTGGATATTAGTGGGAATTATTGGTACATATATATCCTTACAAAGCGTCGCTTTACTCGATAAGTCCGCGTAATCTTTACGGCGCTTTGTCTGCCACATAATGCTATCGGGGCCGATTGTTAGTGCCACGAAAAATGGGCTCTTATCGCTCAATATAAATCTTTTTCAATTGTGCCACGAACTGAGCACCCGAAACAGATAAGGCAACTTAATGATTACGATGTTAGTAGTTGCAGGAGATTTATAAATACCAAGTAATGGGAATTGCTGCTGGATGGTAAAATGACGGAAGAAATTAAACTATGCATTATAATATATATAATCACTGATTTATTGCTTAAACCGTAAATTTTAAGCATCTCAAGTAGAATTTCATACAAAAATATAAATTATTTTATTAATCAGAAATTAATACAAAATTGATAATGTTCACCAATAATCTTACCTGATTACTAAAGGCGTGGTTTATGTAAAAGTAATTTACTTAAGAAATGTAGCACAATTCTTTCTTACTTAAGTTTCCCAAATGTTACCACAGTCCATTACATAAAAAAAGATTATTTTATTGAAAATTAATACAAAATTATAAATATTCACCAGTTATTACCTTACAAAGGACTAATCTAAAAAAAGTCCTTTACTTAACAAATGTAGCACAATTCTTTTTAACTCGAGTTCACCAAATGTTTTACCTCGTTAACGAGACTAAGGCCATAACATAAAATTTGTTGTTACTGTAAATTAAACCGACGGTCACCTCGAATAAATTATGCAAGTACCTAGTAGCTACTGCTACACCCCAGGCGTCTGTTCCGATGAGTCACCGAGACAAATGACTCCGCGATTGCTACGGGGCGGGGGCCCTGATCAAATTTGTATCTGGTTGCAATTTCCTTGGAGTTTCACTTTTCAGATACTTTTTCTATACATAATGTAATACAGATCGTGCTACATCTTTCAAGTCCATTAGTGCTGATTATACAACGACGAATAAAATGTTTGTCTGTTTGAAATAAATGTGTTACAAAGACGACTAATACATACAAATAGTTACATTAATTTAATGGTGATAATTAACAATAGAAAAAACATTTAAATTTTAACAAATATATATATATGTCTATATAGACACCTTCATCAAAATTAAAGTCCTCTTTAAAATTACTTTAAATTCTAATAACATTGTTGAGAAAGAATAGGATGCGTAGACGACACCATAACTTGATTGATACCACAAAACGAACAATATAAAAAATAATATGTTTACAAAAGAAAAAAGTCAACATCAATAATACAAAATCCGCAACGGTGTAGCACCCAGCAAATAAAAAGGCGAAACGGCGAGATTGCGTTCGGGGTCCGATTGTATTTACAAAGGACAGCCCGTAGCGGTCTCATCAGATAAGGCGATCGGGTTCACCAATAACTAAGATAGCATAATCCGATTACCAACCCACAAAGAAACGTTGGCGGGCTTTACAAAACTACGGGGGATATACCGAGGAGCCCCCGCATAAAGGTTTACGGCTGAGAAACTTGGTTTCATTGCCCGTTTTTATTGAATAGCGACAAGAGCTCCGTTCACGGGTTTCGCATAACGGCCGCCATGTAACAGTGAATGAAGACTGCTTTAGCGGATATTGTTGGATCCGGAGTCCCGTCGTACTTTATCACGTTTACGTGACGATGTTTGGCTTTCTAAATATATTAAACTAGCACAAAGCTTTCCTTGCATAAATTGATCCAGTGATTTGGGCTGCAATCTTTAGTAATCTGTAATTTTTTAGTCAGTTATTCTTTTATATTAAGAAATTATAATATATCACACCTAACTCAAATGCTTATCATCTACCCGGGTTGTCTGGGGAAAAATTGTAATATCTTTCTTAAATATATAAATAAAGAAATTAAGCATTTAACGAATGTTTATGAACTAAAAATAGCAAAAGAGTATAAAATCTATCTACTGTTGATACACACAGACATCTGTTACTATTTTTTATAATGAAACCGAAGTATGATAAAGATGAAACAGACATAATCAGCTGGAACCTAAACCGAAGAGCAAACGCATCGAAATTGTGGTCTGTGTAAAAAAAGTTAGCATGAGCTGTTATACAAACTGAGGAGATTCATTTGTAATCTCTCTACAATCTAAGGCACAAACATACACTTTCGTAAAATCCTCTGGGCTTATAAAACTGCACGACTGCGATTACGAAACGTCATTTCACCACTTCACCTTTGCACACCACTTTAGTTTTAAGCCCATTATTCCCTGTGCAAAATATGTCACATTTGTTGATTCAGCTCAGGGTTAGGCACACGGTGGTCTCAATGTCGGGTCAGCTCGTTTTGTTTATCCAAGTATTATGTAGCTTTCGTCAGCGCCTAAAGAATCTGTATTATGCAAGACTGGATCTCTTTGTGTGCAAAACAAAGTGAATGTTTTGGAATATTCCGGCCGCGTTCAGGCCCGCTATATAACTTTCTACTTTAAATAAAGATATCGTACGCCATTATAAACGTAACCAACCTGCTTTTGTATTCGTTAACTTCAGCAGGTACAACGGAAAAGATTTAAACAGATATACGGAATGTTTACGTACAAAAAGTTTGATTTCAAGTTAGTCCGCGTCGATTTATCCATGTAGCTACTTATCAAAGACATTCAACTTTTAAATCTCTTTAACGTTTGACACATTTCATACGAAATTTCGTATCTTTCTCGACTTTTAAATACACACTACAATTTGGTAATAATTCTCTGATTACATGTACATAGTTGCAGTACTAAATGCAATTTGGTACGACAAATGCTAGTCATTTGTGAATGACATAAATCAATAACATACTATCATTAATACTATTGATATTAAGGCCCATTAACGATGTTAATTAATATTGTTATTAAAAGTCTATTACATCGAATGTGATCTGTTTAGTGACATAATGTTTATGTCGACATAGTATTTTTTTTAAAACTTTGAGACAGCCAACGGGCTCCATCTGATATGTGGTCATTACCGCCCATGGACATCTGTAGCCGACTTGACACAAGGTCGAAGATCTTTCCTGGGTCGAATAAGTGAGCGTTGCTACCCCTGACTATTAAGTTGGAAAGCATGAGTGAAGTATATCTATAGAAATATCTACAGAGATAAGTATATCACCACATCCTTCACACCAGAACAAAGCAGCAAGAAGACTGTTATAAGGCAGAAACACCTTTAGACTTAGTACCATTTTGTTATCATAAGGATATTTCAGTTCAACGATCGGATAAGCTCATTATTAATAAGCCACGTGTACATAACACATCGCGCGCCATCAAGCACTACTACCGTGTCCTACAGGAAAGGGAAAATTATAAACACGGAATATTATTGCCGCTTCCCTCTATTTGGGGTGAGAGTAAAACTAACAAGGGGAGTTCTTAGTAATGACGTGCCAAAAATATTATCTCCATCCATTTGACAAGTGAGCGGAGGACGTAATGGTGGGTGATGGGTGAGCATTCTCGTTAAGGTTCGACGATTGATACTATCGTCGTTTTAATCACCGTCGTAGAAGTTAAAATAGACTAGCGGGAATACAGACGCGTTGCTCACTTATCGTTACAAAATATCGTATTAACACAACGTATATATAGACTCAAATAGTCATATAATATATTTATTTATTTCAAGGAAAACTTACAGCTAGAACAACGAATGCTTAATGACACTGAATAAAGTGGCCAATTAAAAGTTTTCACCGTTATATCTAGGAAACGAATTTGTAGTAATAATACAATTGTAGGTTACTGATATAACATGATAGACAAAGAAAATAACAATAATAATAGTCCACAATTTGAAATTATGCTACGCGCCTGAAATATTGTTTTTGAAACAATGTAAAGTTAAATCTTTTTTTTAATTTTTTGCAGTAATATCAAAGAAATCAATATCACATTTATGACTGACAATGTTTGCGGACTCACTCTGGTAATAAAGGATAATATACGTGTTATTTCTACGAGTACTTCTTGCGAGTTCTATAGTAATACAAGTCAGGTGAGAAGAATAAGTTCAAGAGATCATTATCATAACTGTATGAGTTGCAAAGATTCCTCGTAATTTACGGTATCTATATTTCCTACGAAATCAAGAACTAAACACGCATGTACTTAATGATAAGTGACATAGACATTTGTAATCAACTTCAGATAGGATTAAACTTCTGCTTAAGATCGACAACATATTGCTAACCCTGAACATTAATTTGGAAAACCTTACATCACAACATACCAAACTCAACAATGTGGTGTGGTAAAAGTCGTACCGGTACTTCTAAAGAGCCCAAGCGATGTACCACCTTCTACTGCAACTAATACTTGGTATCTCCCAAGTACACTTCGAAACACACACAGGCCGGTGTATATGGTAACTTCGCAACAGAAATAGATTTGACGGTCGTAACAATCTAACTCACCACAAAGTTGTGGGCGTTCGCGTTTGAGTATCCGAGTAGTAATTATGGTTGCCTAGCTGAAGATTATTCATGTATCAATAGTTGACCTCGGAAAAGAGTAATAGTAGTATAGCCCATTCATAGTATTACTATGGTATATTTATAGGTTTGACTCCGAAGGCATCGCCGTCTCTTTGACTTATATGATGATGATGATGATGATGTCCTGCTGACCGAGTTTCGGCCACGGCGGCCAATCTCAATGGAGATCAGCCATCTGTGCGGGAGATATTATAGTGCACAAGCGTGTGTGCAAACACAGGTGCACCCTCTATTTCCTTACTCTTATGTTCTGATGGGACGGCAAACCGACATGACTGGTGAGAGATCAACAACGGCTTTACGTGCTTTTCGAGACACGGTGCTATACAGCACAAATCCAGACTTCCAGAATCCAGAATTCCTAATAGAAAAACTCAATAACATATTTTTTTTTCCGACTCGGGGATCGAACCCGGGACCTCATGCTCAGCAATCACGCTTGCGACCGCTAGACCAACGAGGCAGTCAACTTGTTGACTTATAACAGCAGCTGCTGTGGTTTGAAGGGTGTGGTCGGGGAGACATAATTAACCGAGGCGTTGCAACTCAGCCCTCGGAGGTAGCGACGCATTTGTATAACTAAGAAAAAGCCTCGATCCTATCATAGGTTGATTAGGTCCATGGGCGGCAGTGAGCACTTACCATCAGACGGCCTGCATGCTCGTTTGCTACGTCACAGATATGAAAAAAATAATAATATACAACAACGCAAAGCTTTAGTGAATTTAATAAAATCACAATATAATGTTTCCACGCTCCCACGACACGACATAGGGTGGGCGTAAAACTAACAAGTTCGCCACCTTATTATTAACGGCGCGGCAAAACTGCTATCCCCTAATCCGGCCCGAGTGCGTACCCTCTAGCAATATCGCATTGATCAGTTATAATATAAAGGAATCGATAGTGAACCGTGAAACATAATATACGATTATATTAATTAAGAACTTATTTTCGTTTGATTTACGAAATGAAAGCAGCACACAGTATATTACTATATGTGACATGGTAATTACTATGTGTGCATTTTTATAATCAACTTGATATGTCAAAAGTAATTTTGAAATCAATCAAAGACATAATTATTACTAACAGCTTGGGAAGTAACCGGGTAAAAACAATTAAGAAAAAAATGGAAAAATATAAGGGAGAATCGCCTTCTATGACACAATGCATTGATATATAGGAGATATATATATAAATTGTTACGAAAAACACACAACACACAGACTATTGACTTTATTTTTACTAGAACATAGACTAATTACAGTCTGAACTAATGACCGGAAATACTGAATTTGAATCACCAATTAAGTTAACTTTTGTCTTTTGTTAACTTTTGTCAAAGCGTTGCTTACGTGTAATTCGACATTTACATAAATAGGCAAATTACTTTCAACGTATTTACACAAAATTGCACCCTCTACCATCATAATATCATGCTCTAACATAACACACGAATTAATAAATTGAAACATGCAATTTCGCATCGTGATGAGGCATTACTCGACACGTTTTTACTTGCTTATCGTACCATTAAAGTAATTATAGTGACCGTAGGATAATTGAGCCGGTGTCACGCGCAAAACTGAAAAATTATCTTTGTGATTAATGAGAGAATCTTGTGACGCAAAGTCAAGGCGACTGGCAAGTTGGAGTGAATTGTAGTATATGATTTATCATTGTACTAAATAAAAAGTTATATAAGGGTCGCATTCGGATGGACACGGAATCGTTTGATTTTACAAATTTTAATTGCATAATACTTTGGATTTTTTCGCACACATTATATCGCATCGTACAAACAATTCGATTTATATTTTAAAAGTTCCAGGAATTAGAATCAAAATATTACTGACGGAGCCGTAGTTGCGGAGTTGTAAAAATCTTCAAGAGATAAAAACAGGGACAAAGAGAGTACTTAGGAGGTTTCAGCCTCTTGTACCAACACGAATTTACCGTTATATAAATTATAATGTCTATTTAAGACTTAAGAAGATTAATGAACCTACTACGACTAAACCATCTATCCATCCATATGTACCTACAAACATATCGGGAAACCTCTAAGACAACGGGAAACCTCTAACCTCTAACTCTAAGTAACGTATTATCAAATAATTAAAGGATATAATTATGTTTAATCAAACATGAACATTTTATTTTGAGTAACGACGCTCTTGTTACAAATGGGCGACACATTTCCACATGCCTACCGCATTATCAGAATATCTCACTATAACGTTACGTCTAAGAAATAATATGTTGTTTTCAACAGGATGAACGTTTAAATAAATGATAAGGAAGCTGTTTACAAGAGACAGTACAAGTTTCTCGAGTATGTGACAGTGTGAACAAGTGATTTTAGTCTATTCACTTGTTCACACTGTTTCAAATCACTTTATTCATTTAATTATTAATTTATATAAATGTTTTAATGCCAACATAATTATATATTGTAAAACGCACAGTGTGTACTATCGTTAGCGTGTAAACTAATAAATAAAGTGATTATTTTTATAAAATTAGTTTTCTGATTCATTATTAGTGTTTGTTGATTTCTTACAAGGCATGCCCTTACGAACTATTGCAGCCGGTAAAGCTGTTTCAAACAAACAAACAAACGGACAGTCACAAACACATAACAACTTCTAAGTTTTGCTCTAAGTATTGTTTATGCAAATATATTCAATGTACAAACAGCCGAACAGATATAATTTATTATACGTAAACAAGACTTAACTGCCATACTTAACGACTTTAAAAATGCCTGAAGCGTGCCGATTTCGTCGTTCCCAACGAGCTTCAAAATTACTTTTTGTGGCATAACAAGTATCATTTTTTACAGCATCAATATATCATAAAATATAAACCATAATATAAGGCATTAAAATAATAGAGGGGCCAAAGCGACTTGTATCAAGTGAGTGCCTAAAATCTGAATACAATGTTTCTTGAAAAAACACAATTGAAAGAAGTTCAACTTTTTTGTATTTAATATTCAAATATAAAAAATCTAGTCTTAAAATGTATGCCCCTTTAAAGTCTTTACTACTACTACAGTATGTGACTTACAATACTTAACTACAGATAGCGATCTTAGTTTAAATATATTATTTAACAATAAGTCTTATACTTATGGTTCATGGTTCTTATCTAATCGTGGGAACGAAACATGTGCCTTTGAATTGTTAATATTCATTAAGATGAATCTTTAGTCTATTTGATCTAGATGTAAATTATTAATCTTAGCTTACATTACTTGTTAACGTAAACGTAACCTTCCCACATCGAAACTTACACGCGAATGTTCTATCGTATTCAAGACAGAAAGTGGTCGACGTTCCGATCGCCTCCATCATTGTGTACTAACGTGAATGACCTCCGCTAGTACCATGGTAACTCGAGATGACATGGCTAGATAGGTCATACTACTGACGTATACTCTTACCGGCTTATACCTTTTAAAGCAGCGTTTCTTAAACTTTTTCTAGTCACGAACCCCTTTACAGAATTGGCAAACTTCACAGATCCCCGGTCAAATAATATTTTGAATAAGTAAGGGTTAATAGTCGTCCGAGCAGTGGTCGACAAGGGCCATTAAATTAATATGAAAATAATTAAAACTTTCATACAAACTACAATTAGTGTACGGACAACTAGTCATACACATACGAGTATATAGGATACACTGATGATGAAATAATTTCCTGATAGGTAAGTTGTTGGTATGTTAAGGTTTAGGTTTAAGCAACCGCGGACCCCCACATATGCCACGGACCCTAGTTTAATAAGCCCTGCTTTAAAGGATTGTGTGAATACATAAACAACCTTTACAGTGTACCGATTTCGATGTGTCGATATGGTCGACTCTGAAGTAGTGGGTTGTCTGGGTGTCCAGTGTCTACGACTATACCCTGGTTTCTATTTTTTTAGAATGAACAGTAAATAAACTTTCGTTAGAAGAACCGGTAATTAACAGTTTTCGTAATAAAAGAACCGATATTGGCAGTGAAACATTTTATATCATGACATTAAGTGTTGTGCCTTTTTGAAGGAGACTTTTATAGAAGATATTTTGAAATTTAGTACTAGTAACAGTAGCAAAAGCTACAGAAACAACACTCGTTGCTTTTGTAAGCAGAATGATGTTTACTGTTTTAATCGTAAACCATATTCAATAACGAACTATATTAGCCAAGTATTTACATAATACATGTGATGAAACCTATAATTTTACATTTAAGAGACAAAAGATTTGCTACGAATGTGAATAACGACACAATTATACTGCATTGTTACAAATCCTCCAAGATTAACACGACAACGTCTAACATAGCCCATATACCTTACTTATAGACTTACGTACGCTCGACCTGTGATTACAATACTTCATCTCAATAAGAAAGATACAATCAAGCTATTCAGTGAATCGACAATGGGTCGAAACGACGCGGTCATTATGACATCGTGTGACGAAGCGGAGCCTACGTCAATGACTGGGATTGTGACTCAGCTAAGTCAGTCACTTCACTTCTTTATGCCGCACGCCCACCACTCGTCACTTACCTGTCCGCTATAAACTTTGACGAGCGCGCATTAGCTCTGCTTTCAATGAAACGACCGCATAAGGGATATCGCCATGGGCTAAAAGTGAAAAGGAGGAGGTAGTGGTCTAAGATTGGACTCCGTAGGCACCACCGCAACGCCTGGCTGGCTTACGAGCTGGCTCGTATAACAAGTTACTTTGTTTAATTAATCCACCTGTTCAATTCTGCCTTGTAACAGGAATATTCAAATTAGTCCACAAAGACAATGCACTTATTGTCGACTTCAGCCAGACTTAAAATCTTAAAGGTAATAACCGATATGTAACATTGTAAAAAAACTTATTGTATTGAGTTTAATACGAACTTATCCAGGGTAATGTTTAGATAGAATAAAAAATAAACTCCTACTCAAAGATTGACTGCATTATTTTCTTTAGCAATAAATAATATTAAAAAAATTGTATGTTATAATAACACTTATACGATGTCTCGCGTAAGTTCACCTTGTGTAAGATTTTACTTGAAAATGCATAATAATGAATACGATAATGGGTAGAAAGCTGTTTCTAATGATGCAGGCGTTGGCTAATGTTTATTTAATACTTCATACAAAAAACTAATCATTCAAGATTTACACAAATGAATAGCAGATACCTATTACTCAGTATAATACTAAGAATGATATTCAAGACGCAGTATTTGTGATATCTCGAAGTGTAGTAAAAATCGTATGAGGTCGTTTAAGTTCTTCGGGGTAAAAAGATTAAAAGATCGTAAATAAACAAAAAATGCTTATGTTTGTGTTTTTTAAATTTTTTAGACAATTATCCACTCGAAGAGAGTTCGTACAGGCTACAGAACAGTGTTCTTTATTTCACCGCAAAAAACCTTTGTAGGAAACGACGGATAATTATACCGATAGGCAGTACGTTGAACTACTCCACTTTCAACGTACACTTTACCTTGTTCCCAAAATAACGGTACGGACAGCCGTTAGAGGCATTATCGCGTAGAGCTCGAGCTTAGCGTCTATCTTCGTCATCGCGTCACGCACAAGCACAGATCTAAAGACTCTAGTAGTGTTTACTCCAGTGTTACGCAAAGTGTTACGCACCTTTTCACCCGACGATTACGTGTTATTTGTTTATTTAATAGATGATAGATATATTTAATAGCTAATCTATACTTTACATATTCAAATGAGAATATTTACTTGTTCTGCTTTATAATAGTAGTACTTATCCGATACGTGTCAACTTAGTTCTCGGGGATAGCGACGCATTTCTCCCGTGTGGTTCCGGTACCCAAGAGCGGTTCTGGGTCGGATGTAAGTGACTTTAGAC
>DWGW01000145.1:0-18650 GCA_018247775.1 Udranomia orcinus
GCGGTGTATACTTAAGTATACACTGGCGCTGACTGTGCTAACCTAACCTAACTTTTTCCTAAGGAATAGCAACGTACATGTACTATCTTCTATCTTCTCTTAAGTCTCTTACAGATGTCTATGGGAGGCAATGGCTTATCATCAAGTGGAACGCATGCTTGTTTGGTACCTCATGGTTTAAAAAAAGTAAAAACCCAAAGACCGCATCTCTACCACAGAATACAGTAATTAATGGCGGCGTTACTACTGCCCCAACCAAAGTACACAAGTTACGCAAACCTATCAAATCATAGATAAAAAAATTATTCAATAAGAAATAATTCTGATGAGACATACTTTAAGAATTTATACAAACCTTTTGCATAATGAATTATATATAATTTCTAGGCTTTTTAGTTTCTCGGCAAAGGGAAATATGCCGTCAAACGCGCTGCATTTCCCGTGAACTTTATCCGAAATAAAATCTCTTTAGCTTTTCTACGTTTATTAAGCTGGGAAAGTGAATTTTCAATGGTCTTTAGAAAAAAAAAGTTTGTTCATTTAAGCGTATCCCAAGTCTTTAAGGATTTCGTTTTTGGAATGAGCCTCAATTTGAAATTAAATTCATAAATCTACCTACGTGCCTTATCTGTATATCCAATAGGTATTTGTTATAGCTATAATTGGCTATAGTTTAGACCGGGAATATGATCTAAAGTTGACAAAACTCAGCCAGTAATAGTCAGTTTGCAGTGTCAGGTCTCTTGCGGTCACAGCAATAGGGTACCTATTGCTAACCTATGAGTTCAAATCAAATTACTTCCTTGCGTTCGCAAACAATACTGCGCTTTGTTTCTACCGAATACGTCCAAGTAAATTGAGTAACTGACCATCCACCAAGTATCGTTGCATGGTTCGTCGAATATTATGCTATCTCAGCAACTTTATTAACCTATAACACTAATACTTTTCGTGTAAAATCCTACGATATAAATTCCACAAAATACCTGTTTATTTTAATAAATACAAGCGATTACTCGTTTGTTTCGTTTGCGTGATTCTTATAAAGAGATAGTTCATGAGTCAATAACACTATTCTTAATTAAAACCACTATGAGCACGAGCGGGAGGGAAAAAACGCAGGTTTAATATTTTGTCATTTGACTAATTTAAGATTACTTGTAGATGTCATTATTTACAGTTTTCTTATTGTAGGTTATTATGAACTTCAACGATGCGTGAAACCAATTAATTATTCCACAAATCTCTGCACCGTGCAGCACCATCCTAAACACTCCTTGAATAACAAATAAGTTCCTACTACTTCGAAGGTCTGTAACTAGTAGGCGGGGCGAATATGAATATTTAATACGAGAGAAAGTTAGTTCCCTTCGTCTTGTTTTGCTAACGTCTTGTGATGTTTGGAAGTTTCTGATACTTACCTGAGAGACGGAGCGGAACCTTGTTTCTATATAGCCAAGTGAATATAATTCAGACGTTCCTAATTATCTAAGAGTAGTCCCTAAACGAAATAAAGTAAAAAAGTATGTTTTATAGGTGTATGTGTATTTTTTTTATTGTAAAATGATATTAACTACGTCCTTAATGTCGCGTGGCGTCTAGTATTACCCAGCTTCGCCAATTCCTTAGGTTAAAAAGAATAATCATGGATTGAGTCTGATTATCCGCTTGTGTCATGTCTTAAAGTGTAACTTAGTGCTTTTAAATTCCAAACTTCCCTAATGTCATTTATAAAAATCATGGAAAATATTTGTAGGAAATATAGTATAGAAAATTGTGTTAATATATGTTTACGAGAGCCTATTGTAAAAATGAACCTGAAAAGTTGTATAATCCCTGGTAATATTGTCTAAATAATTGAGGTTCACAATAGAAAAATTTCTCAGTGAATTAAGATATTTAATAACAGGTACATTTCAATTGACTATGATGATGTTCAATATATGTTTTATAAAGATACGAAAGACCAGTGTACCGTTATAGTTCATGATGAAATTGTATTATTAAAAAGTATCAGTCACGTATCACTTCATGTTCTAAAGGCTTCTGTTAATAGCTGAATTATAGGTTATAAGTAGATTAATATTATCGAGCGATATTGTCATCTTGGTGACAAAGTTTTTTTAAATGTATAGAAAAAAAAACATAGATTTAATTAATAAATCAAAGTAAGTTAAAAGTTATTAAGGTTAACCAAAAGTTGTTATTGTCTTTCAAAGCTTTCAATAAATCGTACTATAAACATAAGTTCGACTCATTGATACTTAAATATTATTCTTACTTTTTATTTACCGTTAACCTTGGTTTTGTGTAAGGCGGTCCCAGCTTTGAAGAAGAAAGTTTGGAGGGAAGGTTCAGTCGAGCGATGTCTGCGCTTCGTGATTAGTTTGACAATGTTTTAATTGACTTTTTTTAAGACAGCCGTTTGTCATTTGTTACGAACAAGAATTCTTTGACATTTTTTTTGCCCTCTGCATTCTTTAAATACATCGATCACATTGATAAAAGTATATACTTTTTAATATCCTCGTATAAGATGTTGCGTTCTGAACACGCTTAAAAGAGAAAAGTTCGAAAATCACAGACAGACAGTTTTTATGACTGTAGAATGTACTTATGTCAGCTCACAAATTGTAAGAGCGTTTAGACATTGAAAGGCAGAAATTTAATTTCATAAAAGCGCACGTTTTCTGTGTCAAGGTTCAAAGTTTCGCCTAAAACATTCAAACAATTTCCAAAGGTGCCTCTTAGCCGTTATTTATGAAATATTTAAGCAAGCTTATAATATTGCCGTTGCGCCGCGCGCCTGTTTCTTTTCACGTATAGAAGCACTTACCGCCGTATACGCTTATTGTGGCAGTATGCAAAGCTCTATTTGTAAGCGTTTTATGTTCGTGTTTGTTGATGGCGACGTTTTCCCGGCTCGCACCCGACCACTGATGTATGGTATTCCTTTATACTTAGCGGTTTTCATCGGTGAAATCACTATTTCGTGCACACGGTGAATGGGAAGGCGATTTGCCGATTTGACGTAACGGTGTGTTGGGATATATTTAGACTTGTAACTGCCGACATGTCGTGAATGAGATGTACTTAAGAGAATGATCCATGTTTTATAAGCAAATTTACTGACATTACATAAATGTCCCATATCATTAAGTTAAATAAGCTTTATTTCATATATTCCATACAATTGTAATTATATATTTTTATATATAATAATTAAAATCGATTCAAAGAAAATTAATGAGAAATAATAAAAAAACAAATAATTTATTTAATTCCGATAACATATCACATTTTAATTCCTGAATATCATTGTATCGTCTCTGTCTAACTAATTTTTGTCGTTTTGTATCAAAAAGATGTAGACATGTCATAATCACAGCCCGGAATAATTCAGTAGCGTTGCGCACCCAAAGCTGACACTTGGCACTCGTATATACTAATGTTCTGTGATCTATTTCTGCATATATAAATGTTATCTGATAGGGGAGCAGTCGAGAGATAAATTGTTATGTTCCTTTTATTATGTTTTGCTTTTGTGACGTTTGTTTCTTGGAGCTCTAAATTAAATGTCGGTTTAAAAGTGCCAGAGCTCTTGTTGTTTTTCTCTGATACGGCTAAATTAAAATGTTTTGTTTGTAGTACCCATTACAGATGTATTATTTCAAGGTTTATATTTAAATAAAACATTTTGTATGGGGATTATTTAAATATATGCATTCGTGAAGTGAATCACTTGGGTTTCTTCCTAACATAATGCCATACACTGCAGTCACTTAGCAATACACCTTACAAGAAACATTCTGCTTTGCTTAAAGTTGCTCAACTTTTTAGATAGTGTAGATATACACAAGCCGAGGATCTGTCCGAGTTTCAGAAGTACCATCTGAAATTCCTGTTTTCATAGTAACGGAGCGAACGGAACGGAGCGTTTAAACTGCTTTTTTATTCAACTGACATTCAAACCGCTGTAGGAGCGTTCGAAGCCATGGATATTGTATGCGGGTGACAGATCTCTGTCGCAAACAAATTCCTCGCGGATGCGGAAATTTCCCCGCAGCGCCATTTCAGATTCTTGGTGAATTTATCGGTTTTGAAATCGAGTGGCTTTGAAAGCAATGCAATGAATGAAACGTTAAATTTGCATGCGATTCAAACGACACGACATTCGTTGGTAAGTTGTAACGTGTTAATCCCTGTCCGTTCCGATGGGAATTGTTCGTAAAACAATGGGCATTACTCTTGTTTCAAATCGCTTTGTGCAAATGGAACGCCGTTTTTTTGCTTTCGTCTCATATTAATTGTCAGCCGTGTAGATATAATTCGTCGCGGCCTGACTGTGTTCGGTTATTCTACGAACGATATAAATGTTAACTGCAGAATTTTAAGTCGTTGACTCCATAAGTTTGCAATTAAACTACTGGCACGGTTCGAATTAAAATTTCATCAGTGTCGGCCTGCCTGCCTATCTGCCATTCCGCACATGCATAGAGAAAACAAGAAAACGAGCAGATTTTATTAGTTTATCTCATTTTGACAAGCATCACCATTGAGGCTGTATGATTTTGAATACAAAAAAGTATATATATAAAGTTATGTGTGCTACTGCTTAGCTTTTTTGTAATCACAACAGCGTAAGAAGTTTACTAGGTGTACTCCTAAGTAATTTCCGTTTTTTTTTGTAATTAAAACACAATAATTGCAAGGGAACCATTATAGTTATTTTATTCGAAGTATTTTCCATCGTTCCACCTTTCAGGCAATTTGTGGATACCACGCCAGTAGAGTTGACTGTCATTGGTGGTGAACTATTCGGTGAGCCATTTTCGCAAATTTTCGTAAGAATCGAAGCGCTGCTCAGAAAGTGCGTGGTATCTTTATTTTCAAATGTGGTGTTTTGACTCTCTAAAAGAAATGTTTTTAAAGGATGAATACTATTTTTAGATTTGAAGTGCTACTATTAGGTTTTCGTCGTTGAAACAAGCCCCCTACAGAGCCGGTCATCTAAATATTTGTTCTGGAGAGGTAACATCAAAATTGTTTTAGATGTTTTATATATTTTTTCAGTATAACCGGGGTCGTACTGTTTGGGTTTCATCAACCCGGGGCCAAGCAGCACCCCGAATGTAATCTAACCTATTTAATGTTGTGGCTTCACCGCTATTGTCCGAAGTTAAATAATAAATCTGTTATTTGATACTCGTTTCAATTTGTTGTTCTGTGTTTTGATGAAACAAACAATAAACAACGCGATCACTTCAATTTCAATTTTACGCTAGTTGCGTTTAATTGTTATTTCAAAATTAAAAATTATTTACTTTGTACTTACATATGTAGTTGATAGGGTTTTATGTGAGTCAATTTATAAATGATTGAGAGGGATACGATCGTTTGGAAACTAGAACACTCGAATAAAATTGTTTCAAATTTAATGTATACGAGTATAATATGTCATAATACATTCGAACAACAATTTTCCAATTTTTTGTACGAGTACATGAGACGTGTAAACAGTTTACATCCAAAGTAACAGGCTATACTTCTCTGTCTTGTCTTCCTGTCAAATTTTATAACGAATAAACTTTTATATGTTAAAAGGAAAGCTTACGAGCTACATCGGGAACAATCCATCGAAATATGTTTCCGTTCGATTTTCTTACGCAGAAAACTCTGAAGACCGGCTCATTTATAAACGATTTATATTAGTTACGGAGCGAAAAGTTTTTACGAAGTGTACAAGTGTTACAAGTTGCACGACTTTGAACTTTACTGGGTATCAAATAAAGCTTAAAGTAACATAACTCACCGATTTCGGCGGCAGTCACGGACGGGCCCCGTCGTAACTCTTTCACATTTGTACGTAACTGGAGCCAGCGTACACCGGGCGACGCAGCTTATGGTACTCCCGTGATAGAAATGCGCGCTATTTTGGTACTTAACGCGTGACCGGTTGGGGCTACAATGGTACGTGGGTGCATGCAGGGAAGTGAGGGTGCCGGGCCGACGTAGTTACTCAGGTATCAGCAATCGGTCGTCATACGTGGGTCGACTCCGAATGGCACCGGATGCGACCATCATCTCGACTTTACTGCACGTTGTGTAACGGCAGGTTCGTTTCTTTGGACAAGCTGTTAGTGAGTGCAACTTTAAGTATGTAGTTGAGTTCAGGATCCAAAAGGTGTAATAAAAGATAAGACGAAGCTATTATGGCTGATAGATTTTTTTTTATTTATATTTTAGAAACAAATAATATACCTGTTATACAATAGTTTTTTCGTCCGTAATTATGTAAACAGCTTACAAGCTTATTAAAGTCTATAAAATTCAGTTTAGTAATATAGGTAAAAATTTCGGTACATACCCACATATTCTCTCTGTATATATTTTAGTAGTTAACGTATCCGTTTACTTTTAAATTAAAACCGTTTGTATCCTTAAGAAATCAATAAGATTACCGACGAGTATGGTCAAAATTACCATATTCAATACTAGCTGCATTTGTATGCGGATCATTTGTATTGCTAAATAGCACTATCAGTGGCATTGTTTATGGAATTACCTCTCGCGTTGAACACAAATCGAACTGGTATTGTTTCATGACATCCTATTCTGTTCGGCTGCTGTGTGAATGTATGACAATGTGTTTGTGCATTCAAGAGTGTGTACTCCAGTATACATTCGGGTAAATAGTCCTGAGAGAACATATGCCCGTAAGAATATAGACCTGAATATGTGATGCTTATAAAGAAGTGTACATTTTGGCTGGTCTATTTAGTTTTAGGTATGGTTGTGCAGTGACTAGTGCTCCAATACATGTTCGGAACATTGTACCATAGTGCACGTATCGGAGCCCGAAGCCAAAAAACAGGCTTAGTGGGTATCTATATCATTGTACGAGGCATATTCAGTGTAGAGAATAGCGGTCGTCCGGTGGGATTTCTCTCGGCCGCCAAATATGCAGCACGTCGCGTTCACTCGACAGCTATGTCGCCCTGGTATCCGGTGCATTTGAAAAGGTTTTTGGTTTTATTTCTAAAAAATATGAGGATCCAATCATACAGGAAACTGTAGGCACCGGCTACTGAGCGGCAGGGGAAGCCTGTGTTTTTTTCTCAAGCGATAAACCTACCAGTGATTAAAGTAAGCTAACAATATTGAGTACTACCTACATTGCGTGAGTATTAAACACATTAAACTTAGTTCGAGGACTTAACAGTTTTTTGTTATTATTATTAGGATCCAAGTTCTTTACTAGGTCGACCACTAATGCGTTGCTACCCCAAAAACTATTTAGCAATAAGTTAAAACGCCTCAGTTATAAGTATAATTTTTTAATATATTTTTATATTTTATTTTATTACTATATTAGTGTTTGCTTGTTTGGCATGTCCTAGTAATAAACTCGGTCAAGTCGAAGATTAAATATTAATCTAAACGACCTTGCAATGATAATTAAAATAAGACGGTTGTTTGAAAGTGTCTCCCGGGCCTTAATAAGGGGCAACTTGTGTTCACCGAATTAATAAGTTTTGACAAAATTTTTGATGAGTTTGCATTACAGTTGGAAATTAATGTACATATTAAAACCTAGTATCGGAATTTTAGATCACATTAACCTTTTAACTATGTACTTACTTTTGGCTGAAGTGGTCTACTATGATGTCTTTCATCTCATTCTGCGATCTTCATATAGGCTTTACTAACTTGTTAAATTGACGATCTTTGCTCTTTAATTCGTTCTGCACAATATAACATTTATAGGTGGATTATTAATAGGGGAAAATTAAGGATGAGATGATTAATCGGACGACATTGGTGGGTAAATGTGCTGATAAAAGCTAATACATTTCTAAGTTCAATCCATATGGCGTTTCAAGGAGAAGGAGAAGGAGGGGTTGATTATTATAATGCGCTAACTTTTATCATTCAGCTTCATCTTAACTTCATTTGCCTTGCCGGCTTTAAGAATTCAGACGTTAAGAATTATTCTAGAATTTCATCGCATCATCAAACGAAGAAATTGTTGCAGAAGCATATTCCTAGAAATATTGCAGGCAAAACTGCGCACCGTCCAATTTCACGTGGGGATTACAGTTGCGATCCAGTTGCTATGGACTATGGACATTCTGTCAGCAGGGTTGCCAGATGTTAGTTAATACATGATATATATATTTAAATATTTTAGTAGTGTTAAAAATATGACAATAATCTTTTTAATGTGTGTGTGCCATGTTGATCGTGATAACAAAACTGGTTGGTTTAGATATTGTAATATTTTTTAAGTTATTGATAGAAATATTTTATGTTCATAGATCACTTACCTTTAGGCTACCTTAGGGAATTTAACTGAAGTTGCATGGCATAACGCATCGCTGACCTAAGTAAACAAATCTATCAAAAATATAATTTTTGTGGTTCACGTGACGTGGCTAAAAGATTTGTCTAACTTACTTCGTTTGTGTATTTCGCTACATTTTTTTTAAGCTTTTGTTTGCATCCTGTTGAACTGGATTTAAAGAATTCAATCGACCTAAATAACTGCGACAGATAAAATAAACGTCCCATGTATATGTAAAGCCTAACTTCTTGATGTTTCGGCTTTTGGCTTGTTTTTTTTTTCTCGACACCCGTTACCCCTGTAAGAAGAGTGAGTCTAGTGACTACCGAACCTTCATATTAACGACGGACAGCAACAGCATTAATACCTATTTTAACAAGTTCAGAACTGTCAACCCTAGTGACCTTAGCTTAGCGACTGGCGCTAGCCAGATTTGCAGAACAACGGTTTAAACGGGCGTATAAACTAGCCGAGTTATTTCACCGTTTGAATTTCACGTACCGGCGCAGTTTTAACGGAATTGTTTCACAAAGTTCACATGGCGGATAAATTCGCTTTGAGCTTAACGACGGTTTTTTTTTAAAACGGGTACTGTCGCGGACATTGCGCGGGTCAAACATTCTGCCTGTTTTTTTTAATCCTGTTGTAGCTCACAATTTTTTAAACAACTTATCGTGAATATGTGATAGTGCTTATTGCTACTGTCACAGCTAAGTTTTATTACAAAATCCTTTTGCTAGATCTTATACCGATATCATTATTTACGTGAAAAATATTTACTGTGTATTACCGAGGATACATGTACATCTTTACATGTGTCCAACTTTGCACAAGTGCCATTAGGATGATACGTCACGAGCGTAAGTTTTATCGGAACGTCGAGATGTCTCGTGGATAAAAGCCGGCGAGAAATATTAGAGTTTAATTGCATCTTCGATTTAAATTACATCCACACCGGATCCGATAGATTTACGTTTGGCTGTAACCATGGGAATATCAGACAACGATCCGGTCGATGTCTTTCGTCTCATTAGCTTTCCCAATAAAATAATTGAGAGATTCTGTTGCGGGGGATGAGCCGGGGCGGGGCGCGCGGGGGCGCCAGAGCCGCCCTCAGTGATCGGCCGCCCGCCCTGGCGACCGCACGCGCCCGCCCGCGTGCTCCCCACACCACGCCGCGAGTGCCCGACTACCAGGACGTCATGACTCTCGCGTGATTGTCGAGTGTATGCGTATGTTTGTTGAGTTCGACTCGACATCGGTGTTTGATGTGGGTCGGATTACGTGTGGACCCGATTAGCTGCGAGCCTATGACATCCCGGTGTCTCGTGATACGTGTCGAAGCCTACCTGCCACTCGTTGACAGGTGACACGTAACACGCTACTCAGAAAGCTTTCCGTGAGTCAATCCGTCATCCTGTCGTTTGGGGACATTGATAAGATGCTCGTTTCTACGGTCCGCGTTCAGCTTCGTTTTTGTTAGATGTGATTACTCTTAATGATGTCTTGACTTACATAAGAGAAGAATACGTCTACACTTATGAATATAAAGACTAGATTACGCAGCACGTCCACGTCTTGTATCTAATCAGTAGAAATTTTTTGTAACTAAAATTTATTTACACAATTTTTCAACGCTTTTGTACTTTGTTTTACTAATGTCATACACATGCTGGTAATTTATTATACCTGGTGTAATTACACACAATGCTCGTCGCAATCTATTCATAATATCTTGTCAACAGAATGATAGATTACCTTTGTATGATATAAAATATTTGTATTTTGTTTTGAGCCAAAAATATTGTACGCATCTGTCACGTATTAAACTTAAATATTTGTTTTACGCGTATCAAATTCATACTGATCTAACGGTGTGTTTGTAGAAGATAAAACTTATAAATGAAATTCAACGTGGTATAATATTTTATGTACAAACCATATTAATCTCCTTTTTAATATACAATAAAAGTTCTGAGAGGAATTAAATCTATGACCCGAGCGGCACGAGATTGCTATATCTCCGCTAAGTATTAAACCTATCTAGTATGTGTATTATACTAGTACATAAATATAATACGCGACGTAGTTAAACATAATGTTTTACGCATATCGGTAACATAAACTCTCGGATTAGGCACTCCTCCCTCATTCACTATGTATGTATCTTGTGAAATATAATTTCCTCGTTCATCGCGTATTCCGTAACAGGATATGAGCTACCACATCCACTTTATCCCATCTACATATGTATATACATTTATACCGATACATAAAACTCTCCTTCGGTTGTGTTTGAACACAGACGACTTAAATGTATGTAAATCGAATACTACGCGAGTCCCCCATTATTCATGAAAACCCTTAAAGATCTAAACTACGTGTGCTTTTAACTCTCATAGGAGGAAGTTTGTAGTTTCGTCTATTTTTCACATTGGTTAGTAATACGGCGTATATAAATAGAGGCAATTAACGGTATCTGCTTATCAGAACCGCATGGCAAAATATGCTCTAGATCTTCTAGAGAGTCGTACCCTGAAAAGGGATCTCAAATGAGTTAAAACTATCATGGAATGTGTATTCGATCACTAGAGCTTACAGAACAAAAACAGGGTTAAATAGGGAATAGCCATCGGTTAAAATATATTTTTTGGTTCATACAAGCTAAGTATTACGATAAACACGACAAATGGATAGAGCCTCAGGGTTATTACAATTCTGACAATGCTCTGGGCTTACTTTTTCTAAGACGAGGTCATTTATCAATTGAATTTAAGGCTTAGCAGTCACGTTTCCCATTAGAGGGTAAAAAGGAATTGTTTTCGAGGTGCGTTTTAGGTGAGTTATGCGTGACATTTGTCTCCTACGTCCCAGCCGACGATCTTCTAGGTTGATTTCTTTAGAAATAGAACCCATTGAGGTTGCTCGATGTACCGTACCATCCGTTAAGTATTTTCCGAATACCCTACCTATATGAATATGTTTTGTCCATATGGTGTAAAATATAAAATTAGTTAGCTTTTGCTTGCGACTCTGTCTGAATTATATGGTAATGAGACAACAAAGTTGTGGGCGATTGTGGTTTAAAAAACATACACAACCTCGCGCCCAATTAACGGATGATTTACCGGATATACCTATACTCGTACTACCCTATGCTCTTGCCTGGGTTCCAAACAATCTCCATACCAAATTTTGTCCCAATTGGTTCAGCGGTCTAAGCATGATGTATAAGTAACAGACAGACATCATTACTTACGCAGTTATAATTAATTGTACTGGTATAGACTATTTATTTTTGTACGGGAATAAACTTGTTTATTATGTCCATATTAATGTTATTTTGATCTAAAAGTATTTGGATTATAAGTAGACTCAATACTCAATCAAGTACAAATGTCGGGTACGTTGACCTCTCAGGCATTGGTATTTTCCATGTATTCAGAACTTGCTGTTCTAAGACTTATTTTTATTGATATTGGTGTCAAACATCTGACGAATTTACAATGTTTATTGAGGCATTTTTAATGGTTTTTAACTATTTATATAAGCGTCATTTAAAAAAATAGATTTAAACAAATCGTACCAATGACAGATGCTATTAGTAACAAGCTTCCAAGGACTCACCTTACTGGAGCTACTCAGTTCTATGGGCGGCAGTGCTCGTCTTCTATTTCGGTCGGAAACTGAAGAATGCGCTTCGTACCTGAATGGCGTTCGTTCAACAGGCCGAACTGAACGCGCCTCTTCACGACACTCCTGGCTCTTTGTATATTTGTCTCGTCTTGTCTCTGCGGCTTCTAGAGGCCATTCACGCTTAAGATCTTTTTCGTTTAAATATTATCAAACCACATAATTTGGGCACCAAACACAGAGATGCGTATAAAGATATATCCATTTATTGGGTATATTTAAAAAGGTTGTGTGTACGCTAAATTTGCTTCTCTTTTGTTTTTCCTCCTCCTAGGACTGCTGAAAGAAATTTCAGAATGAAAAGTCTTGTACGGTAGTCTATTTAACATTAATTACATAAGTTCCTTATTACTTGTCTCAGTCATAAGTGATAAGGATCAGTGACAAGAATAAGTCGTCAAAAGGAGAAAGTATTTTTCTGACGATTTACTTTGTAACTCGGATATTCATTTCACTCGTACCTACGGTGATTAATGTCAGTATTTCGAAGGTTCGCTAACGCTATGAGACAGTTCACAACAGTGGTAACTCACCCCTTTCTGTAAACCGATTACGAAAGTCGTAAATCAAGTATTAAAAGTTTTCGTTCATTATAATTTATACAAATGTAGTTTATCAGCTTTAAAAGTTTGTCCCGGAATAAAGCAACCCGAGTAATAATTGTGTTTAGGTGACCTCTATTCTAGTCTAAACGCGAATTAGAATCATAGAAACAAACGTAACACAATCTAATAGTAAAGTTATAATTTATTAATCTGGATTCTCAGACTTGTACAGTATCTTCTTTCATCTTTAACGCACGTAAATAATAATTAATGAACTCCACTCTTCGTACTTGGTGCCATATTTTGCTATTTGGGTGGGTACTCCATGTCCATTTCTTGCAAACAATTAATTACAAGAAGTTCACAAGGACAAGACGTTATAAACTTTTATAACATTTTGAAAATTCTTTATACAATAAATAATGAATATTAATAAGGCGTAGGTACGAATATAAATATTCTAAATGAAGAGTTTCAGCCATGTTCGCTGATGTGCTAGCATTACATATGGTTTATTAAAATGTAAGACACGTGCTTAGCTGGCGGCTGACGTGAGGCCGATAGCTGGCTGCGTGCTTAATGAAGCTTGCGCGCGGATAAGCGGTGAGTGGCGATGTCGGCCAGTTGACGCGGCAATTCGTTAGCGATGACGCGCCTCATACATCCCCTTCTATAGAACTGTCAATTTGTTTAATACATTGTCGTCTTACACCGGGAAGATAAGTTGTGTCTGTTGAACTGCCAATTTGTTTAATACGTCGTGGTTTTATATAATATAGTTAAGGTGTAGCTATGGAACTGTCCTTGTGGTCTCAAATTATAAATCTTAGGTGTTCCTACAGAACTAGCGATTTGTTTAAAACGTCTCGGTCTTAAACAGTCAAGTTTGGTTGTGTGTAGCGAACTGCCAATTTGTTAAATACATCGTGGTCTGGAACTACCAAGTTCTGTTGAGACTATACTGTCGATTTGTTTCTTCCTCAACGGAGTGCGCTCGAGTGCATGGCTTTGTTGGGATTAGTGTGACGTGGCATGTCTTGGGTAGCTTAAGGCTTGAGTGTACGACATTCATAATCTCGGAAGACAGCACCATCTAGATGGATAGCTTAGATTCTTGGAGGAAATTAGCCTAACTAATGTCGTATTTAGCGTATTTTGCTACATAATACAAAGTTTGCCTTTAATATCAGGATGTTAACTGATGACGCTACCGGTTAAAGTTGTTGTGTTGCTAGGTTTCATAAGTAATTGTTACGTTTAGAACATATCTATAAAATATTTACAATTTTATATAATTTTTAAGATTATTTTCCGATTCTTTGGATTAAACATTCACTATATTTCACGTCACATTTGTAGTGTTAATGTTTTTGCATTTCGCTTTGTTTGTTATTATCAAAGTGATTAAAAAAATAAGTCGTTTAAATATACAATACCAAAATTACTCAACCATATTAGGTTAAGTCTTTGAAAGTATGTTAAAACATAAAAAGATGTTTTCTGTGTATGTTATTTTAATGCGTTTTGTCGCAGCGTCCTCTCAAATGTGCTTTACGTTCATTCCGAAATTACGTTAAGTACAAAAACGTGTAAGTGCAGTGTTTACACGCGCGCGCGGGTACCGCCAACAACCTGCAATCTAATACCGCGGCGTCGTCCGTAAAACGCGTTACTGATGGAAATATTATACTCTAAAGATGTCGTCTAGGCACTTAATAGAAGATCTCAAGTTTAAGTTTGTTTGTTACGCTTTCACGCTTGAATAATTCAAGCGATCGTTATAGATTTTTTTACGCACATGAAGGTGTGCAGGAAATGACGTAGGGTAACTTGTTAGTGCAAAAAGAACAAATACTGTTCCCGAGGGATACAATAATTAAATGTAAGCGGAGCTGTCACTAAAAAGTCTTGATCATTTTGTATGAAATGTCTAGATTTCACAGTTCTCTAATATAGTTAACGAAACCTGCGCAGGTTTGATCATTGTTTCCTCTCCTAGATCTTTGTTTTAAAATAGCGGCAAGTCGTTCAGTTGCCCTTTCACCATTCATTTATTATCCTTAGCCACTCATATTACTTTAAGTGTGGTATACAAAAGTGAATAAAATTTATGGTGAAATTTACTTTTCCGTGGCAATGCCTCTCTCGTGTCCCTTTTTACCCAAACGGCGCGGTTAAAAGGGTGGATAATTAAGGGTCTTTAGCGCGATATGTCCGAAACTATGTATTCAACGAATTTTCTCTCACACGATTACGATTTCTGTACGAACGGTTATTGTTAAACGATTTTAATTAGATGACAGATAAATCAAATTTTGTAATTGGATCTAATTTTGTCACGTTTCAGAAACATGCGTAAAATACAGAATAATTAAGGACTGTTTCAATATTCGTTTATTACTATTGCTTCTTTATTACCGCTGTTATTTTGTATTCATTTTTGATAATTTGCTGTCATGCTAAATTTGAAAACAATATTTATAGACCTTTGAAGATGGTTTTACGAAGCTTCAAATAGTTTAAGAGGTATTAGGGTAGAACAATATAATAAGTTTTCAATCTCGCATAAATTATTGTTAAAATCACAGTTTAGTTTGCCAAGTTGAGCTATTATGATATATTTTGGACACGGATTCAGGCTTGATATTAATTTGTAAACATTCACAAGCGGCATAATTTAATAGGAAATAGAATAGGCATCAATGGCATAATGGTACAATCCAAGTAAGCTTTGAATGTGTTACGGATATTCGTAGCACGTAGCGCTACGAAGCATCGTAGCACTGCGGCTACAGTACAGGAGATCGTAGCTGCTTGCCAAATTGATAGAAAAAGAACTTATATATTTTACTTTTCATAATATTGTGATATTTAAATGTTGGTCACGATTATCGTATGTTTTGTCGTTTCCATTTTAATGAGTTCAAAGTTATATATTTATTGATAAAAAATACCGTTAATATGTATATAATAACCTTAATCTTTATTTAAATCTGTTGAATTGTATGGTTTAAATTTTATTTATTATAACACAATACATTACAAAACAAGTTAACGACAATACAGATTTGATTGAAATTATTGTACAAATAGCTTGTTCTTCCGATCTAAATCTGAAGCGGAAGATTTTTGTTTTAAAAATCTGAAAATCACTTGCTAATTAGTCGGAAGGTAGTAAACAGAAGTTTCGATAAACAAGTCCAGGATCGTGATGAAATGCCGATGATTTTTGTAGTGAGTTTGGTAAAAAAGAAGATACCAATTTTAATAATAATTAATTATAAGTTATTGTGATGAATAACATTAAATACATACTAAAAACGGTTTAAAAAACAGAAAAATATTAATCGCAAATATATAGCTATTTCTAATATGTTACTGTCCAAAATATAAACAAAGATTTCTTTTGTGGGTTGATAAGTCAGCAACATCCGTTAAGCAATGTTCAAGATTTGTACACTTTCGGATCACACCACTTTGCCTTGAGACACCGCATCTATCTGGAATCAAATTTATTACATATCTATGTAGATTTACGCCAGTTTTAAGCATTGAGCGTCTATCTCGTCTACATAAAGCGTTCCTTGAACCGATTAAGAGGAAACACTCGGCGCTTTATCTCGCGACCCACATCTCCGCGGACCATCGGCTCGATTTAAGTTTGCTTCTTGACTTCTTTTTGTATAATATTTTGTTCGAATCCGAGTTTCGTTTATGAATTATTATGTTTTGTTTCGTTTTTATTATTGTTTTATTCGAGTCGTGTATATATTGATATTATATACAATATAGTTTCTTTTATTTTAATAATTTTTTTGTTGTTAGTAAATCATAATTTAAAGCTATTTTTTATGTGAATAATTTCAATGATTTCAAAAACAAATGATAGATCAAATAAAAGTTATCAAGTGAATGTTTAGTTTAAAAGGCATGGTTTTTTGATGAAAGGAGACGCCACAGGGTATAATGTGCTAAAATGTTTTTAATATCGCTTTACGTAGCACTCGACACTCGAGTAGACATGCCCAAACTTCGTGTCGTTGTATTATACAAGTTAGTACTTATTGAGTTCCGTTCGAACGACTTGTTTACAATACATCAGGTGGATTACGAACCGTCAATAGCAGAGTTTCCACGAATAAAACTTGAGAATCGCTGAAATATTGTTACGGGCTTAGTACGCACCGTAATAAAAGTTGTTTGTTGTCGCTTTATAACTTATTTAACTTTATTAAGGGACCGACGCTTTTGATGAGATTCGATCATTGCGCGAAGACGAACATGAAGTAAGGCAAATATTAAGTTGGGAGGAGTTCGGCATTGTTTACGCGTCATGTGTGAACATGGATCTCGAGTAAGATTCTTATAATAGATGGATTAATGTTGAACACTTCCATATTTCTCGGATATCGGGTTCAAACCGTTGTGTTCTTCGTAACACGACTCGATGTGAAAGTAATAGTGTTGTATTAATTGTATTTGTAGTAATATTACTTTTCTGTTTATATAAGTTATGTCACTTTCAGAGTATAAATTAGATCACAGGCGCCCCTTTGCGAAACTTTATATTTACCGTTCTTGTGAGTTTTTTTCCCTCTGAACAAGTTTTTTATTTGACAAAAAATAATGAAAGCTATACAAATTAACTTTTAAAATAGTTTTCGGTTCTGTACACTATCTATCTAATACTATCTTTAATCTAAGTTGTAGGTTTGGATGTCAGGAGAAATATTTATTTGTTTAAACTTTTTTGAACCATATATATGTATTTCATGGATGAAAATCGAGCATAATGCTTTAAGCATTCTCTGTTAGTCAACCTAAGGGCAGTAGGAGAACAATTGAGGCGGAACAATCTTTACTTAAATTAGAACATAGTAATTTAATAATTTGTATATAATTATGTAGGGGGACGCCGGTTGTGCTCTGCGCCACGTACAAGGTGTTATACGGTTAACCTACGTGATACTCGCGCTGTAGTGGCGCAAGTTGGAAATTAACTTGCATAGTTACATTGTCGAAGTTCCGGTAATGATAACACTGCCGTGCGGGAGACGTAACTTCGCCTACACGCGCACAAGTTGCATCTGACGGATTATCCGCTATTGTTGCATAGGTATATCAAGCCTGTCCTACCTTGACTAAGTTTCGAATAACTGTACATAAGTGAACCGAATTTGCGGTCATAAACTTGTGCCTACGTAGACAACTCGACAATGTTCGACAAGCTTGTCTGCTGTACTCCCGAGTTCAGTCACACCCCAGTCTTGAATATAAAATACGGAATTCAGAGGTCTATCTATATACATCTGGATGTACATTTGTGTCCAGAACTCATTGAGGCCAGGTTTAAAATTAAATTAAAAAACGCGACTGTCAAAAAATTACTACGACACTAATACTTTAATATATCGTAATATGTTTAATTAAGATAGTAGTGTCTGATAAATGTTGATCAGAGTATTAGCTCAGTATCAATTAAATAAAATAGATGTAACGTGACATTGATTTAAATTTGTTTAACCAAAACTCAGCGGAACTCTCATTATAGCGGTAATTGGTTGTGACATTTATTCATTAGTATTTTAGCTGTTCGAAACTACACCAATCTGTAACGAGAGATAATTTTAAAATCGCAATTTACATTTGTCCATGAGAGTAGTAATCACTAAGTTTATCTCACCACCTCATAATGTTAAGACACACCTGTATCAAATTTTCTCTAAATGTTTTGTCTAAATCTGCATGATTAAGAACATTTAAGATTTTTTTTTGAATAATATTTCACTCACTTAAGAAAAACTACGCTTTTAATTTATAAATACCTACTATGAAATACGTAATAGAATTTATAGAAAATAGATTACAAAAATTGCACCCGGTATATAGACTGGATGTGCCACTGGTCGTAATATGCTTGTTCGTTGATTGTATAATTAACTCCTAGACAGTTGAACGTCAAATAATAACAAGGGTTGCGCGGCGGACGTCATGTTCGGTAGATCGATGGCGTGTTCATTATCAACGCCTGAGTTAGCTACACCGCGTACGTCGAAGTTCAGCAAGTC
>DWGW01000146.1:0-18630 GCA_018247775.1 Udranomia orcinus
TGCTGATGTGTTCTGGTTTGAAGGGTGTGGTTAGGAAGACATACTTAACCGAGGCTTTCCAACTTATTCTTCAGGGGTAGCAACGCATTTGGGGTCTAGCTACAGATGTCCATGGGCGGCAGTGACCACTTACCGTCAGGTGGACTGTTTGCTCGTTTGCTACCTCCAAGTTATAAAAAAAGTTAGCTATTTAGCTCCATAAAATAAATGCCGTGTAACTTTATGTTGGTACGTCCTTGGCTTTCCTATTGAAGCATATGAAGGTATAGACGACGGACGACGAGAACAGATGGCCTATTCCGGCGTCCTGTCTCTCTTTGGTCGTTTGGAGTCGAGTTCAGACAATCTGTGATTCTATAGATACATTTGTACATGCCGTATGTCCTGGGCGCTTCAATTTGGATGTCTAGGGCATAATAGAACGTAGGATGCCTATTCGGAAAATTTACATACAGAATCACAGACCCATGGCTCCTAGAGACCCATTGGACCCACGCCGGTCTATCAAGATTTGTGAATACATAATAAAAGATAACTAACGAACTCAACAAACGAGTAAGATTTATTTTCATTACCATTTTAAAATTACACCTGATATTATATTAGTCCTAGTATTATTAAACGGTTGCATCTCAAAAGTACAATAAAAAGTAGTGCAATTTTACAATACATTATACATAATAATGGATTATCTATTTGAATAAAATTTTATATTCTATGCCGTGATATAAACTCAACAATATATAAATGAATACGAATTCTTTGTAATATTCTATAACTGAACACGCTCATCTAAACCTGCCTGTATTGAACCATGTCTTAAACATGCCTGTAAAATGAAGAAAATCAATGTTTAATTAATTAAACTTGAACCGTTACATCCCTTAACGTATTTTGTTTGTTTACTCGCAAGATGGGACTCGGATATCAAATTCTATTAGACACGTTCCACTGGCTTGGATATTTCAGCTCTAATAAATTAAAAGGGCGAATGAAACTCTCTTGATTTAAGAAAAATTGAAAATATATCCATGGATTTATTTTCAATTTTTAAGCGGTCTTAATATGGCATTAAAATTGACAGACGTCACATACAGACTTTCATTCCCTACTTTCTTCTTTTCGAGCGAAATTGTTGATTTCAGACGTGTTTTTTTCATTTCCTATACATCTCTTCCTACTTCTAGAGATGCGGTATCATCACACTTACAGTTTCAAAAATTACAAAAATTCTATTCAGTCTAAGTTTTAAGGTAGAACCTTTCACGGTTCCGCACCACCACGACTTTTTCTGCCTCATAACAGCAGTGTTCTTGCTGCTGTTTCCTAAGGAGGAGGAGTTCCAACTTAGTCCTTAGGTGTAGTAACGTATTTGTGGTCGATCCTATCGATATGTCACAACAGGTCACGGGCCTAAATCATTTAAACGGTTTTGTCATAGGCCGACCACAAAAACTATCCTTGTAGACTAAATTGAAACGACTTTTGAAGTGTCTACCAGTCACACCAGAAGCACATTGACTGTATACCAACTTTATAAGGCAAACAAGAATTCCCAAGGATAACGAATTAGGTAGGTATACACAACATAAGAAAACACGTAATATCACAAAGAAATAACGCCTGCAGCTTAATAAAATTAGCCCGTGTCAACTTGTGACCGTCATAAACGGATCATTTAATAAAGAAAGCCATTACGTTGCGCGTAAATGAAATGAGTATAAATCTGAGGTGACGGCCATTACCGCAACTCGCTTTTGTGTGCGTTTCGTCACCTTTGCGTTAAGAGTGTGGCGAAATTTGTTATTTTACTTCTAGTTTATTGTACCTAATAAGTTTCTTTGCCTAACATAATGTTTGACATTTTATGTGAAAATTACAACTTAAATATTTCTATATCTACATTATTCGTTTTCTTAATAAAGGAGATGTCTAATCTACGGACTTGTTTTCAGCTAAATAAATAAGCAACGAGCGATAAACAATCAAAGCTATTGAACATATTCAAAACTGTTATATCATGAATTAAAATAAAATGCATACATACGAAACCAAACGTCACCTACTCAACATATCCATTTACAGCAAAACCAGAAACTAACAAGCCCCCGCAATGCGGACACATTTCCGTCAAACTGTGACCGCCATAAACAAATCATTTAACAAAGAAAGCCATTACGCGGCGCATAAAAGAAATGAGTGTAAATCAGACGCGTCGGCCATTACCGAGGGCGGTTATTGTGTCGCCGCGTCACGTTCGCGGTAGTGACAAAATAGCCGCTATTACCGAACAGGTCAGCTTTACTTCGGGTTTAATGTCGTCCTGATTAAGGGCCGGGCTTTTAGCAAGAATTCTGTGGGTGCTGTACAATGTACTACGATTTATCTATAAGCTAGTTTCTTTTCTATGTGTTTGTTTCATTGTTTTCGCAGTCATTAAGTCGAGCAAAAGTTGCTTAATGACAGGCGATATTGTAATCCCAATAATTAAATGACTGACTACTGCTATCACAAATACACCCGTTTAATATTTTATGACACACTCAGTTTGAATAGAAAATGCAACAACATAATTATCTACGCAGTGTCTAAAGCCTATTATGAAGAATAAATAATAGTCGTCAACAACATAATTCCCTTCAGAAAAGTAGTCAGAAGTACAACATAATTTCTTAAATTCACGAGATATGTATCTATTTTCTTCGATAATTAAAAAAATAACGTTTTGTATATGGGGACACCTAAATATTATCAATTCACTAAATGTATCTATTAAACAACGTCTAAAATAAATGAGTGTAAATCAGGGACGACGCTATTACCACGGACCTTGTTATTGTGCGCCCCGTCGCGTTTCCGACAGCAGCGGGACAAAATGAGCGCTATTACTGAAGAGGTCAGCTTTGTATAGGATTTAATGTCGCCCCGTGGTTGACTAAGATGTGATTTTGCAGCAAAATACTATTACTGCGACCCATCCCTACACTCATTCATTGAGGTCATGATATTTGGTCAAGTTACGTATCACCGATCAACCGATTCATCTGGAATGCAATATGTGACGACCAGCATTGCTTAATGTCCTCCGTCTGCGTCTTGTTTATGTGTATTGTCCATAGTGTGTACGTGTATTGCCCATAGTGTGCGTGTGTATTACCCATAACAACACAGGGAATCGTAATGTAGGACTATGAGTACGACCGTGCTCTTCCCCAATAAACGACATGTTATCACCTGCGTTATCGCCGCACCCTTTTTTATGAATATGAAGATTACGCACCTCCGTAATTTCGATATCCAATACCCATTAATATTGCGGCCAGTTGAAACTGAATTGGCAATTTGGCCACAACGGGCTGCATTAACATGGACAACAAATGTAAATGCGTCCTCGCAGTAGCCAAATTGACAATTCAATCTCGAATCACTACGACGCCATATCGGATATCGAACAACGAAATCAATTAACACCATCAATGTGGAGTGTTGTAAAGCTGCAGTTTACAATTTGGTTTGCAAACCGATTTTATCCATAAAACTCTACGATCACTGCAGAGTGCGAGCTGACCCTAATATCGTTGTGTTCTTTCGGATTTTTCAATGTATCCATAGTTTTGGGACAGTGCAGTATGACTGCACTTTTATCAATATTTACATCACTTTTTATGGTTAAAGGCGATCTTGATGACTAATCGCACTATTTTCATTTTGTAATTAAAATAAATTAATTATAATATAATACCTACATTTAATTTCAATATTAAGGAACGACTACTAAGAAACAGGTCGAATATTCCATTCGATAGGTGGCGACGACCTTTTCCCTTTCCTACCCGGTATAGAGCAGACCTATCCTCCTATCATAATTCCATGAGTATTCTTTTTAAGACATGTGCTGGTAAACAGGCATTCCATAGTCTAAATACCCTGTACTAATCAATGCTTTCCGGACTAACAGTCTCATCATGGACATTCCTCGTTCGTTTGTTGATTCGCGCATCCAATCCACGCCGACGTTTAGGTTTCGGCACCACAACAAAGTGCGTCATAAATATTCGTATGGGGCCCAGCGTAAAGTTAATCAGCTCACCAATCACCCTTATCAACAAATTGCTACATGTCGAATATGCTCGTTATTGGTATATCGTCGGATACAATATCCGCCGCAAACCACAACTGGCGGCGAGTATTCTGCACATTAAACCTATCAAATTACAGCACCTGTATTCATAATGGACTCGAAACACCCCCGGGACTAGGATATATTACCATCCAATTAACCTCGGTTACTCGTAACGGCTTTTTCCTTTGGATATTCCCAAAGAAAACTCCGAGTCGATTCGGAGAAGAATGGTGAAATATATTTTCTCAGTGAAGCAAGCTCGCCGGGGATCTTATTAGCATGCGATCGTATTTTGAAACCTAAAGAATACGGTTTAGAGAGGAGCGGGAGCGGAACAGGAATTCTTAGCTCGTTACTAGAATTTTCGTAGGTACTTCTCGCGTTGATAATTTTTCTATCTCTCGAGAGGAATATATATTTTTTAAAACAGCCTGTTTGAGATTCTGAATTCCTGATAATGTGTGTACAAAATGTTGATCTTTGAATGTTGATTTTGATTTTGATCGGTTGAGTTGTTAAGGCATAAAAGCAAAACAAACGAACATTATAATATTATCATATTCACATTTATAATATTACTTAGAAACTTAGGTTTAGGATTGATGAAAACTCGGGTATCTCGCAGTTAATGCGGCTACCACGTTACTTCGAACGGCAAATATTAAAGAGGAGTACAAAAACATTACAGCTAGAAATATGACGGTTGCCTCAAAAGCCACGATTACTTAACCCTACAAATACTTACATTTACATAATAGAACAAGGGTCTTAAGGTGGTCCTTATGAAAGTAATATCATCTACCCACAACCAAGATATGGAATGAATTTTCGTCTGAGTCATTCCCGGGCGCTTTAACGACTCTTCAGATAGGCGTAAAAGAGCTGTCATTCAGAACCAGCGACTTATCGGAGGCTTCTTTGATATTGTAAATGTTTTGCAAAGGTTCTACCTACCGCAGAGTCTATTCATTTCTATCCAGTTTTTATGCGCTGATCCGCTCAGATATAATGTTCGCCCAGATATAATCAGATATCTATCGGAAACATTTTTATGGATAAAACAAAGCCCTTACAACCATTTCTATGTTTTATGATATTTGAAGATGTTTGATCTGTCACAGAGTAAAAAGGTCATAATAGTTAATTGGTTGATTAGCAGGTAGTATTGTCCCAGACATACAGATTCTTCTATTAAGTTAAAGTGGAATGTAAAAGTTACTTCCAAGTAGGGGTAACTCTATTTATGAAGCCCGCGTTGAACAAGCCGTTGTTCGTGGAGAATCGAGTACACTAGCGACATTTTTAATGCCTCTAGATTGTCGAGACGTAAGTTCCGGCTTAGTATACTACAAAACCACGAACACGTAAACTCTCGAATTATCACTCCTATATATTATGTTCACAAATGTAGTTTTTTTAATGTTATCTCGTAAGATTCAAATTTCAGCTACAAATTAATGCTTTCAGCGCAAAGTTGTCTTAACAGGTAAATAGAAACTGGGTCTAAGCTAAAGACAATTTACTATGTATCGGGTAAATTTGAACCAAAATTAACAAGACCAATCCTTTACAATTTAAAGCCAATACGCCGAAGACGTTAGTTATATATAATACCTACTTCGGTGATAAATATTAATTTGCAATTCAGATCAAAACACAAACGAAAAGCCATTATAATAACCGAACGAACGTCGCCCCAGTAACATTCAGAAAGTATTGATTAAAAGATTACAGGAAAGCCGACGGCTTGGCCTCCGGAACAGGTGTATTAACGGGAGTCGGGTACGAAGCCGGGCAGGTTTGTTTTGTTATCTAACCAACGGTTTCAGCGAGCCATAGTTAATGACGCGGAAAATTCCGCCGAATACCGCGCCGCCTCGTTCGGGAGCTCGGGATTATGCAGCCGACGTTATTACGAGTTGAGTTTTTACTCAATCTCACGGAGCCGCTGTATTACTTTGACCGTAATAAATGTAAACGAAGTATGAACGAAGTTAATAAGCAAATAAGTTTGTCTTTATGTAGTTAGTGGCGTTCTTGATGTTGATTAAATATACTGTATGGAATGTTTTGAACAACAACACGTGGACTGTGTACTGTCAACGATCAAATTTCGAATAAAATGCAAGAAAAAATAATAGGGCACTATATAAAATACCATTTTTAAGGAATAAGCTATTGAGAAAAGAAATTATAAGCTTATAAATTGAGAATTACAATAGTGGAATTTTTTAGGTAACAAGAAGCGTGACAAGATATAATACTGGTAAACATGTATCCCTTCATTGCACAACAGACAAGTCTTCATCTGCACTTTTTAAATTTGCAAGTTTATACTTGTAGGCAACGTAGGTGGAAGAAATAGGTAGGCATCGACGAGCCAATTCTATTTTTAACAAACAACAGCCTCCGTATTGTCGACATTGAAGCAACTCGTTGGAGCGGACGAAACAGCGAGCACGTCTAATCTGATCTCGAATATTCTGTCCTCATTATCATCGTCAGACGCACAAATAACGAAAATTTTCAATAGCGGAAATTTCATGAAAACTCGCTGGTAGCATAAGCTCGCTTTCTTTAAATTCCGAGTCAGTTGCGACGTACACTGCCATTGTTATTGCGGGCACTGCGATCGGTCAGACAAAAAGTTAATTTTGTTGCAACCGTTCCCCGTTCCTTTCCCCGGCTTATTCGTTCAACAACTGGGTATTATACACTGAGAAATATCTCGTTATTTGTATCGTGTCTTTGTTGCTACACTTATATATAGGAGTTGGCATTGTGTGTAATTGCTGAAGCAATAGAGAACAGATTGGTTCGAAGTGGACATAAAAGCAATGAACTCGTACGTAAAGTACAAAATGAAGTTTTTCATTTTGGAGACTGTTCATGTTACAAACTATTTAACCTAACACTTAAATTAGAACATAATAGTACAACACAATATTTCAGGATCCAAAAATCACCTTGGTTTGATGACTGTCAGAAGTGGAGAATCATGCAGGTAGTAATGTAGAATGAGCCTTCTTTGAAAAATCTATGAAATGTTCCGTCATATCATATAATTTTCTTTTTCGGTTTAAAGATTCTTTATTTCTCACATGACAAGTATATTGTCTCTCGTTATGTGCATATTTTCGTTTTTTTTGTTTTGGCACCATTTTGAATTACGTTAATACTAATATGGTCTAAAAACAGCTATAAGCTACGATATTATTTCACACATATTTCACGACTTTTGCAGGCCCAGCGACGATATGAACAAAGTGTTTAATAGAATATATTACGATGATTGATCAAGAGTATTTGCGGATACTTCAACATAATTAAAATCAACTTCCGAAAACAGTTTAGCTCTAAATGAATCAGCTCGACATTTGTTTTTAAACTCCATTCGAGAATCTAGTGTAGTTTCCAAATAATTGTGTTTGCGAACGATTTTTTCCCGTCATAAAACTAGGGCCCTATCGCGAATTCAGCCAGCTGCGTACAATTTTACAGCACGGCAACCCTCCGTGCGACGTGACTGGCATGCCAACGTTCCTCGTTACTGGTATACCCAATCGGTAGCATTGGGTGTCCAAGCAACTTGAACTATTAGTCTTTAGACAATGTTACTTTGCGTAAGATGCTGGTCATGATAACTTTGCCTTGAACTAATGGTATAGCTTGTCGGTTACAAGCTAATGTTATAGCTTGTATTTCCAATTGGTAATGTAGTCCAACCAAATTGTGCTATTAGTCTTTAGACTTTGTTACTTTGCGTAAGATGCTGGTCATGATAACTTTGCCGTGAACTAATGGTATAGCTTTTATCCGCAATTGGTAATATTGTCCAACCAAATTGTGCTATTAGTCATTAGAATTTATTACTTTGCGTAAAATGATGGTCATGATAATTTTGCCTTGAACTAATGGTATAGTTTGTATCCGCAATTGGTATTGTATTTCAACCAAATTGTACTATTAGTCTGTAGACTTTGTTACTTTTGCGTAAGATGCTGGTTATGATAATTTTTCCTTGAACTAATGGTATAGCTTGTATCCGCAATTGGTAATGTCGTCCAATCAAATTGTGTTATTAGTCTTTAGACTTTATTACTCTAAGTAGCTAGCTATGATAAACCTGGTCTGAAACAGGCATATAGGCATTCCAGTGATTTAGTTGAAGAGAAGTAAGACTATATTAAATTAACCCCGATAAGCAGGAACAGATCTGTAATCCTCTTTTATAAGAAACTTTTAACAAGGAAGTTATAGTCGCAGATTTAGATACGCGGCGGAGACTTCTTAGTGTCAAGAGGATTGTATCTTTGCTATTCTTTTATATGAAAAAACAAATATGGAAAAGCAAACGACAATAAAATTCACATATATAAGTATATGAGATTGTTTGTGTCCTAACTCTATAAGGGATACTTGTCTACATAAGATCAGTAAAAAGGTTACTAGCCAATTTACTATCTAAAATTGGTTCCATTGCCTATACGAATCCGTTTAGCTAAATTCCTTACCCCAAAACTTTATACATGGAAGTTTGCGTAATAAACGATTTTCACATTTGATATGTTTGTATTACAATAGATTCATTTCTTCCGTTTTCCTCGATAGACAATTGAAAGCAAAGGCCATATGATAACAGAGGAAATAAAGCAAATATTATACAATAATACGAATATGATCTTAGGCGATGCTAGAACAATATTATATTATGAATATTTGATGATCAGCACATTTGATATGATAGAAACAATATTTATGAACGATGAAAATTCAATGGCATACATTACATATACTGTAATCACCGTTGATCCCAACAGTCCCGCTTAAATTCCACTCTCATAACTAATAACTATAATTCAAAATTCATTAAATACATATTTAACATCACAGTTTGCGTTTGTACAAAACGTTCGGGATTAGACGGAAATGTTACTAAAACAAACATGAATTTTAGTCGTAACCACGATCGAGTTCTCATAGTTATGAAGAATGTTTCTTTAATAACCGTGGTCACTGCTGTTCATGGACATTATGAGGCGTGAATGGTACTGCATGGCACACGCACATTCTACACTCATCACACTCTACAACCACCCACCCACAGTAAAGACTACGAGGAACAGCACAATGGGCCGTTGACCCATTGAGAATTGCCCGGGTAAGGAGGGCAACCTCGAAACCCTCAGACCAGCTGCATATAGAGTTGGCCAAGTCGGCGCGCAAAGCCGCGGGCATCACTGCTACAGATTGTAGTCTCTGTGGAGACCTAATTTTAAATTTAGTCTTAAGTTAGCCTAAGGACCGTAGGGAATATAGCTTAGCTTAGGAAAGAATAAAAAAAAAGAATTGGACATTATTGATCAACCCAAAACAGGATAGATATCGGTTATGCTTCTCAGATGGAGAGTTATTCGTCAACAGAATATCCTCGGTTAAAGGCGATATTCTGTTGACGATTAACTAACGCCGGTGCACGACAAGCCAGTGGAGCGACGTAATACAAGCACAGAGGGCATTATGCGAAGAGTCTACAGAAGTGGAAACAGAAATATCAAACGGCTTGACGAAGTGCCCCACGCCCTCGAGCTTTGCTTTGAAACTTGCTTAGAGAAGTCTTTGAATCACTTTTGTTCATTTCATAAAAGGGAACATCTGGAAACATTTCACAAAAGCTACTTTGAGGGGAAAACAGTATTTCTTATCTAATAACGTTTACGTTTCAGACATGTCAAATGTTTTTTAAAACATTGAAGTAGCTAAGCATGCGGTTCACCATGGTAAGTGATAATTACCATCCTTGGACACCTGTAATCAACCCAAAATAAGATCCAAGTTATTTTAGGTCTATTACAAATGCCTTGCTTTACCTGATGTTAGTCTTCATTTGGAACACCTTCCTTAACAGTATTCTAACAAAATTTAATTGAATTTAAGTGTCTACAATTAAAAAATTTTTAATATGTTCACACTACATATTAGATAGATAGCTTCCCCCATCCGTTGATCAATCAAGTTATAACTTTATCCAGCCATCCATATTCATCCAATTATCTGCGCGTCAGATCGATATGTTATCCATCGGTTGGTTCAACTTTTTCCGGATAAATATAAATATCTTATACTCACTGTAGACTGAACTCAAACTATATTCATAGTAAAGTTCGTTATTTCTGGTAAGATTAACTTTTAAAGTGTTGTGGATATCAGCTAATATAGTCAATTACTAGCCATAGAAATAAATTTCCATACAAACTTATAATATTCGTAAATATAATTGAAATAAAAATAAAATAAGATTTTGTTATGAATAAAAATATTCATGTTATTAAAAGCCGATTGCATAAATAAAATAATCGCCAACGCATTAAATAAACCAAAGTGTGCACATGAATCAATGTAAATCGTATTGCAGCGGAAGCTTAAAACAACATTAAAGTTCATAAAATAAAGCATCTACGTATCCACTGAAATTTAAATTTACAAAACCTGCAAATGCGATTGTTTTCCATCCGATGATTGCGGATCTCCGAAACATCGTTAATCTTTTTAATAGCCCGGAGCACTTTGTAGAATTGAATTTAAAAACAAATGACGAAACTCGACTCGATACGAATAGCCAAAAACTTGGGATGACACTAAAGATTTAATATCAGCGACCCGAAGTCGGAAGACACCGCATTTTATGGCAGCAATTACCAGCACCCTTCATCTTGAATATTACGAGATTGGTTTTCATTTTATGGTTATCTGGTATCGTTATTCGGAGTCATTGGCGAAACTTGTTTAAAAATGGTCAAGGAGACGCGAAACTTCACAGACTTCTTAATTATTCGCAAGATGGCGACCTACTTCTGTCGTTACGAAGTATAAATAAACAATCAAGCGCCACTGAAAGTTTCTTGTAAACGACAGTTTAAAAGTGATTCGAATCTCTGTTAACAATTACGGAAATTCATTTGCTTATTCAACTAATTGCGTTTATTTTTTTCCTTTCAATCCCTTCGTTTCTCAATGTTCTCCTTTTTAAACGATGAAGCATACGAATGAATGTTGCCCATTGACACCCGAACTACCAACATTTTTTTTTCTTTGGTCAACCACAAATGTCTCAGTTATATCCAGCCTTTAGACGTGAATACAGTAGCAAGAAAACTACTGGAATAAGAAAGAAACACATGTGGAAGTTGTTCAACCTCGGGATTCGAACTAAGAGATGTTCCAGAATCATTACCACCTCCTTGTATCAGCCATCAATTATGTGAAGAAATTATACATTGTTTACCAACTTTTTGTACCAATCATAGCTAAAGTTTTAATTTAATTTAATGATTCGAGTTATTACGTTCCCAAGTTACGGCGTCAGATGGCCAATTATTTACAGAATATGTAAAAGAGAAAACTGATTTAATTATAACCACTTTTACTTGTTTTACGAGACTGATTAAAAATACGTGTGTAATATCAATTGATTTGAATTGAACAAAATAAAGTCGTAGTAAGGTAGGAGGTATAGCGTTTGTAATACTCTTTTTAAAAACATAAATCGTCGAGCCTCTTAACAAGGCAAAAAAACTAGACTGTCTGCGCTCGATAGACTTAAGGTACCGGTGTTTTCGATTTGTGCCGGTCTGTCGAAGAATTTTCCGTAAACAAGCCTTAAAGGCACACTTTAATGTCAAGATGTTTAAGATCTTTCGTCAGTATAAACAAGATATATTTACATCACATTTTTGGTTGGACTATCAAATAATATCACACGATTTTGTCTTAAGTACGTCATAACAAAAACAACATAATATTAAAAATGCGAATGTGAGTTTGTTTGGGAGGAATCCCACCTCAAGTACATTATAGATCGTGAAGAAATGTTGTAAACACATTGTTTAGGGTACAGAAAAACTTCCAGAGGGATAGAATACGTAGTCTTACAGCATATTAATTCTTGTCATGAATATATTAATTTTATTAACAAGTACATAAACATATCAGCGACAGGATCATAACACGAGCAAAATCAGGTAAAGCAATTGTGTGTAAAATTCCACGTTAGAATGTTCAATGGTCTGTACGTATTAAGGACATCGAGGCAAACGAAGCCGCAGGCAAAGCTAACACGTGTATAATGGCTCACAACGATGAGGTCTCTGAGCCTCATTCACCACGCAACCTGAATCGGGCTATAGAGACAGGGCTGACGAAAAGTTGACCGATATATGGCGACACACACCTGGCGGCGGAATTGCGGTGTTACATAAGTTTCAAATGTGTCACTGTGCGCCGTTACCTAGAAATAGAAGTAACACCGCGTTTTTAAGATTACAAAAATGTGGAATGAGGAGTATAGAGGTACATTGTGAAGTAAAAACTTTTAGTTTGGACGACGTTTGGCACGGGAAAATCTTTGTTTGGTGATTAACACGCAACATGCTAAATGGAACATGTTTTTTTTTTTAATTTTTTTTATTAATTATATTTTTAATTTTTTTCCGATTGATTTTTTTTAAATTACATTTAATTTTCTTTCTTGAAAATGTTTTTCTTGACTCGGTGAGAAGCTTTAAAAGATACTCGATACAGTGGAAGCGATACCGGGTTATACTTAATTTTCGCCCACTAAAAACCCCTCGGAGGCTTATGGCTTTTTCATTATAATCCTCTGATATCACAAAGAGATGTTTTATTAAATCATTAAACTTAGTCTAGTCTTAAAAAATATACAAGCTCTTAATATGTTATTGTGGGCGGTGTTGCCTAAAAATAGAAATAACAGTGTTTTAAAGATTGTAAGAATATAAAACGAGTAGGTATATCTCGTCGGTTTTTAAAATAAGCGTTGAAGTAATCTTGTGTAAGCAAACTTTTAAAAAATTAACCATAGTTTGACTATCACAAATGTTAATTTAATACCATTAAGTTTTTAAGTTGCATCTTAAATCATAATCAACGAGACTCAATGTATCAGGGTTTGATTCCCGGTCAAGCGAATTTGTGATATTTTTAGTGTTCGTGATTGTGAATCGAAGTAATTAATTGTTATTTATTAATTAAAAATAGTACAACAATAGTACAATGATGGAGTGCCATAATTTAGCTGTAATCTAGCTAATTAGTTACTAGTGTTATTTAATTAGTTAATTCGGTAATTGGATAACACCGACTAAAATTTAAATTTAAACACCATTTAATGTACCTGTTCGGTAATTTACGAGCAAGTTTGTCAATGTATCAACCAGATACTTGTCGTTATAAACACAAGGTAACTTAATTAGCTTTACTCAATGCTCAAAGATCTAAACTTAGATTAGAAACTCTAGAAGCTAAACACTCCGTTATATTCCATTGTTCTTCACAAACAGCAATCAATAATTCTATTCCCATTAACCTTGTATGCTTACAGTTTAACGATACATGCGTATGCGAAGACGATAAAAAATTACTCAACAGCAAAGAAAAGCCTAAACATTATCAGTCTAAGTTCGTATGAATCCTCTCATGATATTGCTTTTTTACTAAAATAATGTATAGTGAAATCCGTTATTCATATTCTTTTATACTCATTTGTTATATTGGAAACAGGGTTTTAGATTTATATACGAATGAGGAACGAATGGAATTTGAATTCTATATGAATGATAATAAAGTAGGGATTTCCTCGTCGTTTTAGGCAACAGCGAAAGGGTTGTCACTTCGTATAACGCTGATGTTACCACAAACGACATTAAATGGCGCATAAAATTCACAGTAAGCCCACGCTTGTAAAGTATATACATTTTTTGTGGTTTTATCCGAATATATGGGGACTATTTGCGAAAACTACGAGCGGCCCGGTTAACCCAATTCCCATAGATAAGATGAGAAAAAGTTACTAAGGTAAACAAAAAGCTGCGAATACAAGCAATCTACACACTATACGTACACTATACTCGTAAGAATTTAAAAATGAAAATGGCGAAAAGCGTAGTACTGGGAATCTGATGCCAACTTCAAACAGGACAGGACAGAAATAAGTGCGCGTTTAAAAAGTTCGAGCATCACTTTACAAGGAACTTTTGTAACAGAGAACCAGGAAAAAAGGGATCCTAGGTTTGGTCTGTTTTTACCAACAAGAGGATGGTAGAAACTTCTGAATATGCATTTTTATATCCCTTGTAACAGCGAAACGCCCGTTTCTACCATAAAAATGGAAGACGTATGTAATGTCTTAAAGTCATACCCATCTTTTGCCTTGTTAAATATAAAGAAATCAGTTTCCACATTCAATGATAATAAACTCTCACACTTGAAATGGAGAATGTGCTTAAATGTGGACGCTACACTCAACCAATTTTATTATATTTTTATTGTAATTTACCACGTCCTTTTAAACTTTAAATTGACGGGGTAATGGCGGACACCTTTTTTGCGTTGCATCATTGTCTTGAGGAGTATAAAGCTATCGGTAATCGCCTTTAGTTAGACATCACAATGGTCTAGTCAATTTAGTTGTTTTTGTATGTAGTATAGTCGAAAGATAAAATAAGTAGGTCTAATCATTACATTGGTGGTCTCAGAACTTCCTTACTAGTTTCTCTCCTTTTGGAATCATTACCATTGATAGTGTCCTCGTACTGTATGAAAGACCACAAATCTCGTATTAGTACGAGGAATCCGTATAATAAAAACCCGACTACTTATGGTTTGTACGCACATTGTTTTTCTTCATTTTATTCAAAATATTATGACCATTTTTCAGAGATACACTACGCCGTGTAGGATACAGTCCACACATTATTCATGAAGTCAGTAATCACGAATTTCCAACGCCCGCCACGCACGTGACCCCATTGCGGGCCACACCTAGCGTTTTATTTGATAAGCGAACCACCGCTGAATTTTTTAACATTTTCACTGCGAAAAATTCGTTTACCAGATTCACGAGGATTCAAATTAACTCGATTTAGATGTTTCAAATCAAATCAATTTATGTGAACAATTTGAATAATAATTACATTTTTTATAAATATTGTATATTTCATCAAAATACATTTCAGTATGTTCGGTGTAAGAACACAAAAAGCCAAACGATGAGTTTCAATTCAAATTGTGATGCGTACTTTTATTTGGTCCCACATTTCAATGAGTTTTGAAATATATAAAAAATTTTTTTTTAATTTAATAAAATTTTTAAATATTATATATTAAACCAGTTTTTTCTATTTTATTTTGATTATTGGTACAGTTATTAGAATCATTGACAATGATGTAGCAGGCAATCAGCGTTGTTATCACATAAGAACTTAATGCGTATTTAAACATCGTTGAATTAAGAAAGTCTCTAGCTTTTAAATATCCCCTTAAATAGCTTTTCTCCTGGTACATAAGTTAAAATATCTGTCTGTAGTATAACACCAAGAAACCATTCTATTTCCAACACATTCACTGCTAAAGCTTTAGCAAACAACGCAACGCTGCTTCAATTATTATTCGTATTGTACTCTGTGAAAAGTTTAGGTTTAGACAGCTAATTCAGGGCATATTCTGTCAAGTCACCCACGTCCTAGGCGCGTGACGTTTAACGCCACACATAATTCATGAAGTCACATGTGAGTATAATTCTCCAACACGGAATGTCCTATTTTTTCGCTGTAACACATTCTTGGTTATCTTTGAAGTTTTTAGTCGCTGTAGGTATTTAGTTTTTATTGACACGTCCAACACTGTACACGCTTAATTAGATTGTAGACTTTATTGTAATTTTTTCTTTATTTTTTCATAAATATAATATTATTATGATTGTGAGTCTAATTTCATGCGATTGTAATATTATCAGCATATAAATACATATACTACAGTGGTATATTAAAAAGAAATATCATCGTTCGAAATTAGTAATTTATTAACATCGACTTAACAATAAAATAACATGTTATAAATGTTAAAGTAACGAATACAATGTTTCGTCACAAAAACCCAACGAAACGTACATAACAAAAAATAATACGACGAATTTGTATTGCAGGAATTTCAAGCTGACTTCACAAACAAGGCAATTACCTGAACAAAAATAAATACAAGCCTCCCGGCAAATTTAATAAGCGTTGATGAGAAAATTCAAACAAGTTAGAAAAACTTTCACAAAATTAAGCAGTGAAAGTCGTGCCCAATAAAAAGCTTCTCTGCGAATTAAATACGGTAGTTAAATGAGAAATGTCAGGGAACAAAAGAAATCATAAAATATTTCTCCCCGAGTCCGGGTTTGTTCACTTACGGCTGACTTAGCCGGGTTGTGGGTACAACTGAACAAAATATAAATCGATTGAACACGAGTTTTTAAAGGTGATGGATTTTTGTCATGTATTTAGATAAGTTCATATTACTAACTTCAAATTAAACGGCATAAAATACCTGAAGAGCTGCTCGTCAAAACTGAGATGGAACGCTTCAAGATTTAATCTTTATTAGACGTTGATTCAGGAAGTATATTACTACGCTCACCTTGTCACTTCCAGTCGACTATTTAGTTAATTCAATGTACAGATGTTAACATTTTTACAGTACCCTCATTCGTGTGCCATATTTTAAACCAAACTGTTATTTCTCTCTAAGTGAATGTATCATATTCTTTTGAGAAATAAATTCTTAAACAACAAGTATAATATTATTCCCCTTCGCATTACTAATACTTCCTGGTGAATCGCGATTAATTAAGAACGCACTTCGAGTAAATTCGACGATATCAGTAATTGTTTCAATACGAATACGATACCTTCGCAAGTCGACAAATTGAAATATACACGTGGATTGAATGTTTTGGAATTCGGGAATTATTTATGACTGAAATAATCATGTTTAACATGACGCCATAATTAATTTGAGGCTTGCTTTTAAACTACGATACATATTTAATTATTTCCGTAAACATTTTGCTATGATAATTTCATCTAATTAAGAAAACAAGTGGATAATTACGCACAGCATTTCAAAATTATAAGCGAAATGTTACTTAAATTACTCAAAATATTGACCATGTATGTTATTGTTTTTATATTTGAAAGAGTTGGTATCGTTGTAAAAGTTGAGCATATTATGTATTTACTATTATCACATGTAGGTATTACTATACCTGCAAGCCTTTTCACAGACATAATTAAATTTTATTATTACGAATTAAGAATGAAATTATTTTATGAGGTATATAAATATACTTTACAGTATGGTAATAAAATCATGATCAAAGTATCAGCTACTAAAATACTTTCAATCATAGATAACTGGTCGCAATCCTTTCATGTCCAACAGCTGGGAACGGATCTCTTCTCACAACTGGAGAAGGCCACACAGGCTGGAACACAATCCAGTACTTCAATGCGTGTTGACGGAGATAGATATTTATTATACTGTATTTTAGAAGTAGCTTATAGGATTTTTTGGATCATTTTTTAAATATTTATTATACTGTATTTAAAAAATTGAATTGCTCATTGAATTGGATTTTTTGGATCATTTTTTATATTTTCGGAATAGCGACGAGCATGCAAGCCACCTGATAGTAAGAGGTCCTTGCCACCTATGGACATCTGTAATCAACCCAGAAGAAGACAGGATCGAAGTTCCTTCTCAGGTCGACGACAAATGCATTGCTACCCTTAAGGACAAATTGGAACGTCTCGATTAAACATTACCCTTACAACACCCCTCAAACCAGAACACAGCAACAAAACACTGTTATTGTAGGGCAGAAATAGGTATGGCCGTAAAAGATTCTACCACCTTCAAAACAATTTAAAACTATTTGAGATAATCGCAATGTATCGCATAAAAATCCGCAAAACAGCGAACTGGCTACAACGCCATTAGGCACACATTTTTTGAAAGAAACCCACTCCGCCTTGAACTGGTCATAAGTACTTTTATAATTTAAACGAGGTTCGCGCTTTGTTCGCCAGTTGTTTGGCAAGTTGGAAGATTACTTTTGGGAATCGCCGAGATGGATGGTATGAACAACCTTATCCACTCCGAGTAATAAATTCGCTTCAAGACTAATTCGGGAGAAGAAATGAAAATATGACTGATGAAGGCAAATGACAAGGTAAATTTATCGTCAAAGACTTATCATTTTTATTAAGTAAAATTTTCGATAGATTTTGACAGCTATCTGGTAATCTGGTGGTCCACATACACATACACACGTACATAACTACATACGTTCTATTACAAATTCGATTTTAATATATCAACCTTTGTCATGACTTTTTTACTACAGCAAATCGTATGAGATTGTCATTTTCTCATACTTAAGTCTCTGTGACTGAACGCTATTACGTTCATAATTATAAAATTAAATTCTACTAACGAACTTTCTTCAATTTAATAGAACAGACAGAAAAGTTACTCTAAGTCATCTAAAAAAGTGACTCACAATACTGATAGAAGTAAAAATAAGTAAGCAAAGAAAGTTCCCTTTTAATTTGCATTAAGTAGAGGAGCTTCTCAGCTTCTCATGGAGTAATTTTATTAATTTACTT
>DWGW01000147.1:0-18622 GCA_018247775.1 Udranomia orcinus
GTGCCGATGGAATGGTATTTTTGTCTTTGATTTTATTTTAAGTTTTTGATTTTGAAGTCATTGTAATGAGCCAAGTGCAGATTATAAAGTGACTTACTATATGGGTTTTAAGTATCTTCAGTATTATAAAGTTTTTAAGGCGAGACTGACATTGAAATTTTTATTTCCCAATGCCCCACTAGCCCACAAGCACAACCTACCTTTCCATGTCACCATATACCAAGTTTGGGAGTGAAGTCCAAAACTCCATCTTTATTCCTAGTGTCACGTTTAATATTAAATCATTATAAGCGAAATTTTTGAAAGTAAATATGGGAGAAGTTCTGAAACTTTTATCTGTTTAATTTGAATAAATTTTATAACTCCTAAGAAAAATTCATATAAGAATAATCTGCCGCTTGTATAAGTTTTACACCTAATATATCTCGAACTGATAAACATAAAGGCCAATATGTGAAATCTTTTAAATTAAAAGTATTTAAACTCATCTTTAACACGAAACGGTACATTAGGGTTTGATATGATCGGAGATGTATTAAAACAGACATTATGCATTTGAAAATAATTTAAAACCAATAGAGATAGATCCATGTTATGTCCAAAAGTGAATTCGGTTTAAGTTAAATATAAATCACTATGTTTCTAAGGTCGAGATATAATGTATGACCAAAAGAAATTGCTGCAGTGTGGCGGGGTATACTCCATACTGTCCCCGATATGGGGAGAAACCCATGCCCAGCCAACCCTGACATAAACAGGGTTGTGTCCAGCTATATGTGTGCTAATTACAGCCTACAATTATAATAATTTGTTAATTCCAAAGTCTATATATGTAAAGCAAAGCAACATAATATGTCTAAAATAATGCTTATGCTAAATTAATGGACTTATTATTTTCAAGAGGATTTCTTTTTTTAATTATTAAGAATGACTTAAGGACTCAATTATCTAAGTAAAGCGCCCACAATTAAATAATCTGTTTACATTATGATCCACATTAAGTGGTGATTTAAAAGTATTTACACCAATTGCACAACAGCCGATAAACGAAAAAAATATTCTTTATTTAATTATTAAACTTAATTGATTTAAACTTGTATTAAATAGATAATATTTAAAAAAAATGATAGTAAAGGCTAAATTAAATGCCATGTACACAAAATATGAAATCTACATATTAAATAATATGAATAATAAAAAAATACTTGTACTATATTATATTGAATTTTTTTTTATTTTGAATTACAATGTTGTCTAAGATTATATAAATTTATAGAAATTCAGAAATAGATATAAAGTCATATATTTTTTAAATATGGATACAATAGTATGTGAAAAATCAAATAAGAAGATGCTCGACAATAACCGTCACAGTAGCTGTAAAGATTTAAAACTATAGGGCATTTGCCAGTAAACAATGCAACGGCTGACCTAAATTAGAGTGCAAGGATGGAATTTTAACTTGAGAGAGATATAAATTATTGGACATTGTCTAGTTACATAACTATATACTATAGAATCATTGTTAACAGCAGAGGCAAAGGGCCACAGTAAAACTTTTAGTATTTGAATTTGGAATCCAAGCGGAAAAAAGCAAACAAAATACAAAAACTGCATTTCTAATAAGCGTTATTCCAAATCGACTGGAATCATTTATAAGAGAACCAATATTTATATCAGTTTCTATACATAAGAAGAAGTAACAAGTACATCTGCTTATAGATTTACCCTAATAATTCTTGGACTATATGCGGGTCTGTAATAAGGTATGAAGTTTACCTTTTATTTCGAATTAAATTGAGTAAGTACTACACACCTATTCGTATGAGTTGTATTTTGGGTCAAATATGTAAAATTTACCTACTTCAATTAATAAGGCTAAGTACGTTTATTATATTATTAATAAGAATCGTGCAAGAGGTTAGGTTTGTTTAATATATTTTTTTCGAAAATTCCAATAGCTACATATCTCATAACTGCAATGGTATATGAAATTGGACTTTTATTTTAATCCCGTAGCTATACATCTATAAAAATGCATTCATTTCAAAATATAACCTCGGTGTAAATATTTTGAGGTTAGCACTGCTTACCTGCATGGAGTCTGCACTAATGATTTCTGTGGCAAATTTCTGAGCCAATTCCAAGCCCAGCTTAGTCTTGCCGGTTCCTGTAGCACCCAAAACAATCACCATTGGTATTTTAGAGGAAATCACAGAACAAAAAGCCATCACTGCACTCGCACACACTTCACTACCTCACTCACTGACAACTTCACTTTTGTTTTGACAGTATGACGGATGCATTTTCTTACTTTTCAATGCATTTGACGTTCCGGTTAAGGTTATAAGGGTGACTACAGCCAAATAAGATTTTAAATCGTAAAATTAGTGCCAAATAAGAATAAATGAATTTCCTATAAGATATTATATTACTAATATCTATAAAATAAGAGTCTTACAAAATCTTACAGAAAAGATTTTGTATGCCGGCAGCACGTATACAGCGTGCAGTAAAATTGTTAAAGCTGATTTATAGCGTAACGTTTCCTCTTAACGAGGGATTTTAAATGTACTTGAGAGTTTATATTTAAGTTACTGTGGATTTTATACGAAGATACATATAGATGAGTGTACCATTGATCAGTCGCCGCAGTTCGTAGATTGGAGAACTAACGTCGTCGCCTCTATATGACCCCTTCTATGTCACGTTGCTGGCACAGGTCTCTCCTCAACCATAAGAATGCTTGGAGCATATTCCGCCTCTACGCTCCAACGGAAGTACTGTTTAATGATTCAACTATTCAATATTACATTGTACTACTGTTTATTATATTATGTTGAAGGATCATAAATGTGTGTAGTATGTGCAAAGTAGATAGAGAGATGGTAGAATTAATTCTCACACTTTAGAAGTGTTGTGAGTCGTATTTCAAGAGGATGATTATAGAGCCAAGGTCCCCAGGATAACCCTCTTCCACTTCAATTTTAAAGACGAGGTGACCGTACATTTGTAGTAGAATTTTGACAGCTATGTTACAAGTAATTACTTCTGGTGATTTGCGCGGTTGTTTATACTCAAATTAACCTCAAAAAGTAGTGAAGTATAAGTAACTTTTATAGATTATTATTATTGTCTCACATTATTGTTACTTTGTGTGGATGTTGGAAAGTTAGTGATTGCTGATTTGTTCAATAAAATAAGTTTGTTTTAATTCGAAAAATAAAAGTACAAGAACGTTAATATAGAATCTAAAAGTTAATCTATGCTGATTATTATGGCTTAGTGATTGTAATGCCGGAGTGCTATTCGAAGGGTCCTAGGTTTAGTCCCCAAAATTGAATCAGTTTAAATGTCTGTTGTTGATTTATTTGTGTTCCTTTTATAACGACCTAACGTCCATTACACCCACAAATAGATTTATAAGTAGGTGAACATGATATGCAAAAGTAAACTATAGAATTGTACATTCGATATTAATTAAAATAATTATTTTATTTATGTTAGCGGCCTGGTAGCCCAGCCAGTTTTAGTTTTGTAAGTGTATCTAAATTTGTCTAATATTTATCTACGATGGAAATCATATTTATTTTTAAAGCTACCAATCAAATAGAGTCGAGTTCATATTGATATTATGTGTGTCCGTAACATATTATGTATTCAAGTTTAATATTTTGTGATTATTTAATTTTCTTATTTAAACTTAAGTGTCTAAGCGTGATTGTGTAGTGTGTGTTAAGTAACTGTACAGTATAAATGTACTGTGTAAGATTCTATGGTAAAATGTACTAAATAGGGGGGAAAGGTAAAAGGGAGTACAAAATAAAAATCAGATTTTTTTTTCGAGCCGGACAAAACAGAGCCTTCGAAACAATAACCCCATCTGTACCACACAGGTACATTAAATCACAGTATCTATACGCAAATTTAGCGAAAACCCCCGATTACACCGAAAAGTATAAAAATCACAATCAAATAGCCAACTGTTTCAGAGCTCTGTCTTGGCGCGACCTAATTATTTATTTCCATATTTAATGATTATCTTAATGATTATAATAATAAAGGAACAAAACCCAAAAACTTTTCTTTTCATACTAGTAGTATCCAAGAAACTCAGAGGTGGTAAGTACAAGTCCTTCTATTAATAACGTCGTTTCAAAGACTGCACAGTGCAATTTTAATATTAGGCGGAATTTATTTTGCACCCTACATTCTTTGTAACGCCGCGAACGCCGCCGCCGGGCCATGGTCCGCGGACCACCATCCACCACCAATCGATCGATAAAAAACAATACACCCCTCGACTGGCCAACCCCACCGGCGGCGGCCAGATACTCCTTACATACGGATACTATACAAAGAAAAAGTAATAAAAATTATACTATAACATGACTTATCATCCCAAGCTTATTTATATATACAAGTTGCTAAGTAAAATTTTTATCTATTAATTTTTCCATTTGGCAGTGGTGGAAATGTGCCTTGTCAATTATGTGCCGTGTTCGGTTTCCATTATCTCGATGTGTTACCGATTACAATGCTGTCAATTCTTACGTTCAATGGATACTTCAGATAACTTAACCATTATTATCTTTATTAATTATGTCAAGATTAACAAAAAAAAATTAAATGCAGGTACAACATTCGAGAATTCGTAACTCTCCAGTTAAGAAAATTAAACAATTACTAGAAAAAAAAAAACTCGTTTATAAAAAAGACCGTACGTCTATGCTCTATTCCCTATTATGTACACTTTACGTCTAATGGAAGATAAACTGCAAATCTTTAACACGATAACTATAAACTTCGTCGTGTAAAACTACTTATAAGAACAACGCTATATCCCTACATAATATTTCTCACAAAAAAATATTTTTTGCAACTAATTCGAGTATAAACCTAATATTATCTATATGTATGTATATGTACATAGCAAGGCACATTCCGCACACAATTAAAGCCTTCGTACTAATCTGCTGACCATGTGTATGATAAAACATCAACCTTGTGTTGAAAGACTGGGTAGAAGAACGCGTATAGTTCGCCCTTCAAAACACAGCGACTGAGACAGACACTAATGCTTAGTAAATTTTTTCGTTCTGTAGTGTTGTACTCTTGTTTCCGGTTTTTGATCGTAATTAAATTAATCGTAATTAAACATGTAATTAATTCAAAGATGTGTCTTATTAAGCACGTGTGAAAATATATAATCGAATCGGCGCGTAGCAAAATGTTCCCATGAAATTTAATGGGTCGTAAAAATATCTGAGTACATGTACATACATGATTATTTTAAAGATATTAAATGCAAAAAAAAATGTTACCGGTCGCTGGAATATCTGGACGAACTATAGCAATACACAATACTGCCTCACACTGACGCTCTCGTAACCAGACTTTTATTTTCGATTAAACCGTAACTAACGCGAATAAACTAGCTTACTGTAATAAAATATCATATAATAATAAAGAAAATGCAAATTTTCTATTAGTAGGTACTATGAGGAACTATTTTGTGGTTACTTTTATGCCAGAACCCATTTCGAATTCTAAGACCGTAGGTTTTGATGTTTTTATCAAAATACACAGTTACATCACGGACTCTGCCACTGAGATTGTTATTTTCACTGTATTAAAATCAACTGCACTATTTTCGCACATATATTATTATATAAAACACGTAATATTATTATTGCGTCCATTTTATTACAATCGACATACGATTAACATAAATATTCCGAATACACCTACTGAAGGGATTACAATATACATATAAGCTAATATTAAGTGCTATATGTTATGTCAATCGCGCCGGCTAAAACAAATCACTTTCGTTTATTGAAGTCGTTGCAAACATGAATTACCGACAAACAATAAAGCGATTAAACTCGCACGTTCTTTGATACTAAATAAAATATTATGTTTATATTATTAGTCAATATTTCCAAATGCATTTCAAATCAGTGCAAATTACATACTTCGGAACAAGCGATTTGATCGGTTTATATGGCCCAATAATAATTCCCATCGTTTGTTAAAATAGTGATTCGGAGTTAATTGCGTGACTAATATATTAAAAAAACATTAAAAGTGTTAAAATTTACAAAATAACAAAACACTATAAAACCGTAAGCGAACTAACCTTAGTGTAGACTTAATAATATCAATTTAAAACAATATTGATATCACCGCCCCCCTCTCGTCACTCGTCGGGAGGGGGGATGAAGTAGAAAATCCTACGAACCGGGCCGAAAACATATATAGTGGCCAGGCCCCCCAGAACTTTCCGTAAAGCAAACAACGTCTACCAGCGTAACTAATAAATTCAAGACTATCGTCACTCTTCTACTCTTATTTACAACTGACGAACCCATGCGAGTCGTATCCACAATCCACGATGTTACAGACGTGTCCAGTATAAAATCTTTATCATGGCCGTTTCGAACACAACCAACACATTTCATCTTTTGATCGTTCAGGGAGGAGGTAATGTTCTATGTCAACTATGAATATGTATTACATTCAATTTTAAAAACATTTTAGAGGTAAAACCAGTCTACAAGTTTACGCAGCAGTCTGTAGCTATAAAGGTATTTTACTGAAGACTTAGAATTCATCGTCGAACAGTTTTATGGCTCACTTTGGCACTGCAAAATATCTTTTGAGCAAAACATACCCGCAGTTATTACTTCGCAATCGTTCCTACGCGTTTCTACAGAAGCAGAGTAAGCCGTAAAAGCTGATATTTAATTAGATATCATATCCATATACTTCAGGACTTTCTCGAAGGCATTGGATGCAATTGTTTGAAAACGGAGATTTCGGTCACCGGTAACAAGACAGTTCGAACACGTGAGGTTCGCGAGTTAGGTTCAGTTTACCAGTCCAGAGTATCATGAGGAGGACTGGTTCTCATGGAACAGAACTACCAAGCGAGCAGATAGGGTGCTCAATACGGTCGGTAGCGCGCGGAGAGCATAGTGCGGAGCTTTTTCAACTTAGTTACAAGTTTGTTCTGTTGTTTCTTCAGGTATTCCCGCTCGATCTCTTCCGCTCTAAGTTTTCGGCACAGGGCGGCCGCTTCGCGAAGTATAACTACTTTTGGCGCGCGCTCCTTGTCCTTAGTTGCCGGTATCTGCTTCTTGAGTTCGTCGAACAAGTTTTTAAGGCCGATCCGCCGCAAGCGTTCCATATCGTTGTGTATTGAGCGTCGCTCGATTTCGGGGGATTCGGCTTCGGAATCAGTGTCGGTATTTGAGCGTCCTCGCCGCCCCGGACCCCGTGTCCGCCGACGGGGGACGGAGGCTGTAGGCATGCCCGATGGTGGTATGAGACGCTTCCTGGCGACCGGCCGAGGCGTGATTGCCGATTCCACTGTACGCTGTATATGATGCCGTTCCTGCACTGAAGGCGTCCGTGGGAAGGAGTCGACGCGAACTTGCGATGTAGAAGCCAATGTGGGTTGCTGTGTCGTGCCGACGGATACCACGTCGATTTCCTCCTCTGCAACAACGGAGAAAACATTTAGACTAATTAAGGAAATATAAGTTGAATATGGCAAAACGTTTTAAAATTGTTTCCATTCGCCATAAACACATTTCTCGTTATGCATGTTTATGCAAAGTGGCGTATAAATACTTAACAAATATAGAACAATTTTACTGTAAATTTATCGGTTTGCAAATAAAGCCCGCATTTACCGTTTCATTCCTCGCATACTTTCATTCATAGAGCGTTCATTACGTTCGCATCACCATAAAAGGCGGGCGATTGTCATAGCATCGTACATAAGTACAAGTACGGGACTAGGTGTAGCCGAGCCGGGATGCGACTGCAGTAGTCAGGTGGGAGGGGGTGGGTAGCGGAGGGGGGAGGGCGTCGACCCCGTCGTACTACCGCAGCGTCTGTCGACATCGATCCAGACGCCTGACGTCACGGCTATTCGCGCCAAAACGAGAGCGCGTGCGCGGCTTTGCCGCAGCGTCCGCACTCAATGGACGCCGGGTTATCAACCGGTGACCACGCTTTCCGGCAACGCTGCTACGCAGTACTACGCACTCGTTCTACCTTGAATTACCTGCGAGTGACGATTTCGATGCCAACAATTCGACGCACGTCAAGAAATAAAACTTAATTTAGCGTTGCCACCGAGCCCGTCCGACCGGTATCATTCCTACAAAACCAGAATCACCAAGGTTCACTGGTTACTAGGTATGTAAAAAGACGAAACGACTCCATAAGAAACTATGAGGGCTCTTAAACGTTTTTAGAGAAAATGTGAAAGACGTACGGAGTTGGTGGCGTCAAAAGTGACTACCTCAACACGGGCGTCTCTCTAATATAATGTACCTGCTTTTTCTAGAACCAAGGCCATATGGCGCAGGGCTCCCAAATGAGCAGGATATAAAGCTTCTTAATCTATAAGTAGTTTACTTATCTATGGTATTAGTCTTAAACATTTTCGCGTAATTCAAATCGGAACGGAAATGGCCTGAATTCCGGCGAAGCAATTGCAATGTAGCGGAAAGATTGCCGAGGGCGACATAAAACTACATAGCAATCTATGAATGAGAGGTAGGTATGCGACGTCGAGTTCGCGAGCGTGTTTGACTACGGATGTGCAATGAGTAGTCGCCCGTATCACGTTTACTCCCGGCGCATGGTTCGCGGAAATCACCGCATGCGACCGCACTATCTGGTTACACCAACAAATAATTATGTCAGCGGCACATTGTGATTAAAGGCGACCGTCTCGACTTAGCGCATGCGCCATTAGAACGCGTACCCACTGGTCGAGGCGAGAATTTCCGATTACATCCTAGGCACTGGAAATAGAAACTAGTTACGTGGGCAGCTGGTTGATTGCGAAACGCTGCGATTCAGGGACGCCCAAGTAATCTACGACTACGTTTTAGAAAAAAAACGCGTATCGCACTATCGCTTGAAGCGACGATAAATTTACACGCAGACGAAATCTTTTTATTTGATTTCCGCATAGTTTCTCGGCCGCTTATCGTAGCAGCGCGTCGATCTAATTCTGTTCTGCGTATCGGCGCCTGTCGTCAAACATGGCTCACATGACGTCTAAATGTAGGCGTGGTGGATTCATTGTACGGAGGGTCGATTTTCACTCGGCGATTTTCTCTTTCCCTGGCGCCGACGCGATTAACGGTCGCCCGAGAGTATTTGTTTCAAGTCTGCGTGTAAGCGATATGCCCGGTATTGTCGCGGTGCGCCGACGGTCTCCGGTCTAGTGCATATCTATTATATCGACAGCACTCGAGACACGATTCTCAGATCCGCCGCCATTCCAATTTTAAGCGTTACTAGAGATAATCCGCTTTTTATTGTCCGACGGACCGACCGGTATACGGACGCAAAAACTGCCAGCTCTCTCCGAGGCGAACGTCTTGCAGTCTTTGTGAAGACTCTGGAGGTTTAAAAATAAAGTTACTGTCCGTATCCAGCCGATGGAACGTCGGCTAGCCTGCCTTTAATGAGCAACGTGAAGCGAAAAGTAAATAAACGGTGTTATGTATATTGATAAACACAATCAGCTGAACGTGCATCGGAACGTCAGCCCGCTCTCGAGACATGATTAGTCACAATTCTAGGTACTGTCTACGTCTCACCGTGAGAAACGCAATGATTCATAGATTCGCGAAGTGAATTGGTTAGCTTTTTAAGGCAGACATCGCAGATGGGCGATTATAAACATCATGTTTTGATACATTCGATAAATACAGATTAGTGGTTACATTTAACGCAACGGAACATAATGTTGTTTGCAAACAAAGTGAACCTAATTGTGTGCGCGGTAGAAAGTTTGTAGAACCACCTCAAAGACACCTCTTGGAACTCAGACATAGAAAAACCCTTTATTCAATTTATTACGAAATGAAACATACATGTGAGCGACTTTTGCAACGAGCTTGCTATTCAATCATCGTATCGTATTGATATTTTAGGGTTTTGCGGTCCGTTGAAATCGAAACTTTATAGTACTAATCATGTTGTCTATTACATTTAATAAACATTTACACGAACATTAGCGGTTTCGAGACTCCCTTGATTTACCTCGTATTATATTTGTCTAGGAAACGTCGCGGGGGAAAGTTGGCAATCTCCACGGATTGTTTAATTAAGCGGCCAAGAGATCGGCTCTAACATTCGTTTCGGCAGACTTTTAATGGGTAAAATCCCCTTACAATATAAGAGGCCATTAAACGCTCGACTTCGAGTGAGTGGCTGCAGTTCGAACAAGGAAATTTCAAGTACATAGTTGTCGGACGGAGTTTTCCTTCGACAGCAATTAAATTAAAGGATCGGAGGATTAAAGGAAGTGTCAGGATTCTTCGATTGTGCTCTTTCCGAGTCGTCACGATTTCGGGATGGAGGATGACGGGCGTTAAGTGACGTGTCATGGGTCTGACGGATTCAATTGTGGAGTTTAATGTCGTCAGGTGTGACCTGCTGAGGCGGGGGCCGAGCACGCTCCGCCGGGCGCGCTCCGAGGCCAAGTTCACTGGCATTTGAGCGCGATAATTAAAAATTATCGTGACGTGTATGCCGCTCACGCTATCCTATACAGGCTGCTTGTCCGATTACTTTTTTGTTGGGGAAATCTTCCTACAATACAAAGTTGCTCGATATGTAGGCTTCCTATTGAATTGTAAAATCTGAACGTAACGAGAATTTCTAAAGTGTAATAATAGCAAAACACGTGAGCATATTTTTTATTCAACAAGATTTTTAAACTCAAAAAAATTATGTAAACGATACGTCTACGTAATGAATGAAACATCAAAAGGGAACCCTATTCCTACCAATAATAATTATTACGATTGCTATTCTGTCTCAAAATAGTCTCAAACTTGTTACCAATCTAAACTAAAGAAAATTAAAAAAAATTCTGTAACGCCCTGTATACGCAATGTATCTCAGAAAGACTGTATGTCCAATGCTAATTAGTTTGGGCACTAACAGCCATAGTCGCTGCTTATAATTCTTATCGTAAACTTTCTTATTATCCCACGAAACAAACGTAAACCTTAATTTTCTTTTATCATATGATTAATTACAGTTTTATTCAATTACATGAACTATTAATGATTTCCTAACAATCTTATCAAGCCAAGCCAAGTTATGAATTATGTCTGAGTCAATTTAAGTATGTGAAGTCATTCAGTGGAGACGAGATTAATGTGTGAATATGAGTCTCATACTGATAATATATATTGGTCACATCTGATCTCTACGTTACTACTAACAGAAACACACGCGAATAATTCTATCGCAGCCTACACGCGGCGTATTTCTGGCTATTACGCAACCGAGAAAAGTCGGTCATCTGGCCCGTGGTGGCCACTCGAGGCTGGGTGTTCGCTAAAACAGGCGGTGGTAATTTATGGCGGGGTATCATGGCGGATCGATTGAGCCGCGGCCTTGGCGAAGTTCGCGCGGAAGTTCATGGGCGAACGCGGGAACTGCCATCCCACGATTGGACAATCGAGTATTAATAAATTGAACGGGGTCTTGGAACGAATGGACCGAGTTTCGTTTCGAGCGATCGTTTGCATGCCCTTCGTAGTAATATTTAGGTTATATCCTATCCAGATGTAAGTTCGAAATTTGTAGTAAATTAGCAGTTGTAGTAGCTGTTTACGTTGTTTGTTCGAAGCTCACGTCATTCTGTTAAATATTTACTGAAGCGGTCCAGACACCTAAAAACTACTATGAAAACCGCATGCATAACAGAAGCGTAACAATTTATATTCCAAGTTCACTATTAGAGTACAAAAAATTGATAGAAACGTCGAAATTCCGAAATCGTGAATGCCAAAATCGTAAATGCCCAAAATAGTGCTCATCTTAACCATTCAGAAACATTTCCGGTAGGAACAGGTATTGTTACGTCAGTAATTGGGTATATCGGCCGGTCGGTCGTAGTCGGCCGGTATCTTGGGTTATATCGGTCGGTATCTCACGCCACACCCGTCGCAATTTGTGGAATAACCAGAAATATTCTTATTTAATATACAGTGGACACAACTTTGTAGTGTAACCGGTTTTCACTGAACACGCAACATCTATATTAATATATGTATAAAAAATCGAAATGTCTGTCTGTAATTTGAACGTAAAACGTATTTTAATAGCGAAGGTAATAGGCATAGAATTCATTTTGTCTGTGCTTATCATGCATACAGCTAAATTAGTAACAGAAAACGTAAATAGCTTTAAATATCTTCATAGCTTCCTATAGATTATAAAAGTACCTACGTAAATTTCTTACTCTTTAGCTAAACAGAAAAACTATCCGAAAAATTAAGGTATCGAGATGGCGAACAGAAACAAGTACTATCATATGTTAAAGTTTGTAAAAAACTTTAACCGTTAAAATATCATTGAATCACAGACGTGTTCTCATGATTGCAAAAGAAAAATTATGTCTGTAGTAGTTCTGAGAAGAATTATTCTATTTAAACTTACGTAACAAAACAATTTTAACACGATTACGAGCTAATAGTGAAAACTGAATGAATATTGATACACATTGAGATACTTAGAATCAACAGAATTATATCTAGAAAAAAATTTTTAGACTTCATTGAGTTAGGTCCAAATTCCAACGGAATATTATCGGCAAGGACGCCAGACGAAATATATTAAAGTACGATGAAAATTCAACACATTTGAATAATATTGCGATTTGATATTTTAAAGACGGATCGGTAAGATCAAGGTGACTATGAAAATTATCTTGTTGCCGAGTTGTTTTATCAGTCGTCAACACACATAAGACTTTTTCGTGATAAGACAATACAAATTTATGTTAGTGTGACACGTTGTTATAGCGTTATCGGCATTGGTAGTTGATTCACGAAGGCCACAGGGAGGCCAAAAAGGCGATTCATTTCAGCACTGACCGAGCTTTGTTTTTAAATAAAACAAAACACGTATTATGTAAACAACTGAGATTGCTCACTGACCTATTTCAACCCGAGTGTACAGTTCTGATAGCAACTGATGGATCTGAATGGAGAGGTATTTCAAGATAAACACAGGCTAGTCTTTGCATAACATTAGGGACGGCGAACGGAAAACAGAAGCTTGGATGCGAATCATTGGAGCGACTGATACGTGAAATGGTGTAAAAAGCCCTAAATATTGATAATGATGATGAAATCTGCAAGACAACTGTGCGTTATCAGTCGGAATGCGATAAAATAAATCGAAATTAGTTTTTCGTGTCACAATACTGTAAGAATCGTACCGATTTCGCCGTCATAGATTACTTGTAAAACTTGAATATGCTGATTATTGTATGGACTAGTTTTTAAAGTAGTATTTAAAATGTCAAATAATTATCGAAATTATTAGAATTATTGAATTTTTTAAATACATTCATTGAATGCATAGCAAAATGTTGACTATTTGTGCCCCCGTATTGTAGTCACCGTATGATTGTAATGATTGTAGGTAAATTGAATCCATCCAGCACTGGACTTCCAAAGTAAAAATTAAAAGTAATCAGTTAGTAAGCAATTATCTATATTCGTATCGTGATAACACAATCGTAGTAACAATTCAGAGAGCCGGTTGTTTGGTTCGTTAGAGTTAATCTGAACCCATATATTAGATCTAGATCGTAACATGTGACAGGCATAGTGAGTGCGTAACCTAGGCTAGGTTCGAACTAGTGCAGCGCGATATTTAGGTCGCAAGTAGAAGTACCGAATGGAACCGCGTAAATTGCTTTAACTACGCGCTGCGTTTACTACGTGTAGTAACTCGCCTTACTTACTGAGTCCTTAACTAAAATCGAATAATACCTACATTACATACCAAATCAATGATTTTTTTTTACATTTGTAGCCTTTGAGACCCACCCGCCAAATTTGGGTATACATAACTCCGGTGGACGTATAAAAAGTTTATTTTTGGACGCTTACATGAAATAGACTGCAAACCGCATTATGTATCACAGTCGCAAATATGACACGACGTAAAGATAATTTACACAAACCAAATATTTGTGCACGCTAAATTGTTTTAACATTACTAACGAGAATGGTATTAAAACATGATCTTTTATTCAAGGTACAGAAATAGACCACAATGAACAAAATGCTGATATCTAAATGGTACATCGATTAAAGGGATCTATTTTTTCTTATCTTAGTTTTAGGGCTTTAGACCCTCTGAAAGCTCTACTAAAACTTTAAGTTACGGAATGTGCGAGGCCCTAGTCAACTGATCGATAGCGTTTCGGACAAGCTGCAAAACCGGATCTAATGCCCTAAATTGCCCTTAAGGGCCCACAATTCATTCAACCTAACAGTCTTAGTAAGTCACCTACTTAACGGGGCCGAGAATACGAATATAAATCACGGTTTCAAACGCGCAATCCGTCAAGATAATGCCCAGGTCAAAAGCACCTACGAGTATTTAGAGCGGTTATCTGACATAGATACACAAATATAGAGATGTCGCCGTGAATTGTAAATCGCTCTCTTCCAGGTACAACAATTCGGCATCAAACTTGTATGTTCTATTTAACAGATTATTTATAACGTTCTAGCATTTGAATAAAATATTTTTTTATATCAGAACAAAGCCAGAACAACCGCTGTACACTGTAATGTTACCGTATGGCAATATTTACGGACATTGCGAAATCGGAATGCTACGTGTCTATTTTACGCGTTTCAATAAAAGGGAACATAAAAACTAGTAACTCAAACAATAGTCGGATGCGCCCCGTTCAAGACGTTCCGTACTAGATAATAAACATGATTTATTATCTGGAGCAGATATGTAACGTTGCCCGCCGTAAATAAATAGAACGCTGTAAAAAGATAAAAGTAAATCATGGCGGCAACACCGGGGCAAATTGGCGCGAAAATGTGACAACCGAACGTAGTGTTGCGTAGGTTAGCGTACGTAAGCCGCGATAAGGCGCATGCGTTGTAAAAAATTCGCGCGCACTTCAGTGACGAGCCACGTCAATCAAAGTATAGTATAGAATGTAGGGTATTCAAAAGTAGCATTTCATGCATCTCTCGGAATGTAACGCTATCTGTTGATTTTTTTTTTTTGAATACACTTTATTCGTTTTCAGTTACGATGAAAAATGCCTAGTTTTATTTATAAGCAAGTCGGAATACGATGTTATAACGAGTATACATATGAACTCTGTTAGCAAGTTCAATAAAGCATGCCGCAACTTTCCTCGGACGAACTAAACGAAACACGACCCGTTCATCGAATTGACGTCAAAAACAGGTTCGGGTTTAAAAGCCCTTCACTACGCATATTGATGGTAGAAAAAATGCCGATAAAATCTACATGCCTTAATCGATGTTTCCAAGTCCGAGCTGTCTATCAAATTGTCATCCGGCTAGACGCAGAAGTGCCGCGTCCGAACCGGTCCGGCGGAGTAGCTCCACTTCAATGAGATTCCATTTCGTTCCGTTGCATTCTTACACTAGTAAGAGTAACGGCATAGACGGCCGCCGAGCGCAAGCCTTGATTTATTTATAACGTGTAATTTTGTATTCACTTACCTGCATACCTTAGTCAAGGACTTAGGACGTCTACATGAATTAGTTTTACTAATTTGATTTCCGAAGTATTTCCGTTTCGTTCATTCGCAGGGAGTCCACAAAATATGAAGAAAACATCGAATGTATAAAATATTTCACCTTACCAACAGATTTCATTTATAAGAAACTACTTTCGAATATAGAAAACCAATGTATGTTGCGTGACGGACTAACTAATTTAATTTTGCACGGACGCGACTCAGCCATAGTAGACGCACTTACTTTTAAGCAAATTGCCATGGGAGTGGACGCCCAGCAGTGGGTCAATGATATGTTGATTAAACAAACACTGCTCTGTTTATTTGACGCTCGAACGTAAACATTCATACACATGCCCAACGCGACCTTACACACTATCGCCGATAAAGTGCAAAGTGATAATGACAATACATTGTATCACTCCGCATTCAGTATCTGCCTTTAAAAAGGTCGAGAGCGATTTAATTACGTTATGCAAATAATGCTATTAATAAATAATGTATGTTGACCTTTTTTGTGTTAGTTAATGCATTAGATTCGTGTAACCTGGTAACGCTTTTCAGATTGTTTTTGTTTTATTACCATATTACCAACGATTTAGGTCATATGATTTATCTTTAAAAAAATGTGATAAAGTCTAAAGTTATTTTGACGAATTATATAATAAACATAAGCCGCAAAACTCAAACATAACGTATATAAACTATCGCAAATCTGTACCAACGAGTACTTGAAACCAAACCGATTCTAATTAAGTGCCGCCTGATCCGTCGGTCCTGATTCATCGAATTAAAGCAATGATAGATTCATCGTCCTATCGATACGCGAGGTCCATATTCATCTCGTTAATAGGCGTCCAGACGGTGAGGATGTTAACCCTGTCGAGGGAAGCGATTTGCGGAGGATGCGACAATGTCGGGACGTTTCGGTCGACGACTCGACGTTCTGGCCGACCTTAGCGACCCTAACCTAACCTTTAGAGGTCACGCAGGTGTAGGATCCTGCGACGGTCCCCGCTAAGTTCGCGAGCTCGTGTTTGGGTGTTTACCGCAAATTGGCGCCATATTAATATATGACTTTGACGCTAGGTATCGCCTACCAAATTCGCTCCAGGAGAATACTAAATTGGTGATAGATTTGATGTAAAATTGGCGGTAGACGAAGCCACTGAGAGCTTTTTAACAGAAAATAGTTTTGTGGTCAACACTTTGTGTTCATATACTGCCATATCGTTCCACGATCTATACAGTATGACATTTCATTCTAGATTTGTTCTATAAGTACGTTTATTCAAAGAATAAAAATATTGTTGTCCCGCTATATTTTTCAAACCCGGCGCAAAGGTAAAGTCTAGCTTAAAACTAATAAATCTGGCACATCCAGCGTCTGGTCCAGATACCGTTGACTGGTGGCAATTAATCTTCTTTAATTAGACGTGTCAATTCGGTGAGATGGGTGGTGTGGTGTTTGACATTAAGGAAGGTTGGGCCGTTCAAGGTCGCGATGGGCGAAGGTTCCGGAAAGGCGCGGGTACGTCTAGACGGCAGAGGGAGGTCGGGGGAGGTCGGTCGATACGCAGTTTCCCGCGCTCCGCACCACGCCTGCGTGATGCGACGCACCCCACTCGCCCCTTGACGCCTCCTTAAACCCCAATTAGGCTCACTATCTTGTTTTCGTGTGCACATTTTTAATTTATTGAGAACGAGTAATAGTGGCTAGATGCAATTACAGCGACAATTTAATTTATTATTTGACACTAGCATTGAAAAATCTACTTTTGAAGTTTAACTTGAATTAAAATTAATTTTAAGAAAAATTGTTTCCTATGAAACAGATTATTTTTCCGATTTCAAAAGTATTTCTATTGGTTGTATGTCGAAAATTAACAAGCAAGTATTTAATCAGTTTTTTGCAAAGCGTACATACTCGCCGTTGAATGATTATTGCCGCCAAATCCAAAATCAGAACAGCGTATCACATCGTTAGTACTCGTAAGGACGCGTCCCGTTATTGAACACAACACTGAGCGTAAAATAAAATAGTGCGCGGAATAAAATACAACGACCGTCAATATAAATCAAGTATAGACAATCGGAAACATTGATACCCTTTTTACTCACTCGACGCCGACGGACTACAATGAAACGATGCAACATTTTAAAATAGGGGAAGTTATCCCAAAAGCGAGATACACCCCACTCGGCGTCGATCCCAGCAACGCGTATTTCCAATAAGCCAAGCCAACGCGTCCCTGACATCCGCCATTTGAATTTCAAACGAGAAACCGTTTAAAATATTTAGACGACCGCTTTTACAATTTAATAAAATTCCCTACGCATACAGATCTTATCTCTCAATATATTATCAAGCCGATATTGCATAAGCGCATATGATAATTACGAAAGGAAACGCAACATTCCAACGCGTTCGGGTAATCTGTATCTGATAGATTTGAATTGACATTTTCGACAAGATTTAACGACGTGCTTCATAAGCGGAGCTATGACATAAACCTGTTATAAAGAAACATAATCGAATGAGGAACAAAGTCGGAGTCGCTTGACGACAGTGCATAAAAACGTAAAAAAATTATTGATGTGATAAAAATGGTTTTTTTAAACATATATCTGCGTAGTTTTTTTTCATAATAAAAAGATTTGGGAATTAAGTTTAAACTCGCATGTTGAACTCGACAATTCTTTTACATACCTCTCAACAAGAACACAATAAAAATACTATGTGATTACGAAGCCACTCGATAAGTTAGTCCAATCTGGCCAATTTCCGAACCTTAAAGCTTAGTAACATAGACACTCCTGTAACATTTAAATAAAGAATTAAATGAATACTGACCTGATTCGCAAGAGTCAGACGGGGTCTGAACGCCGAGGCAGTCGAAATGTTGGCGAGCGAGGGTGTAGGAGTGGTCTGCAGCGACAGCAGCGGAGTCCCGCAGCAGGCGCAGAGCTGTGCCGGCCACGTCCACTGCGTGCCGGAACTGTGGTGGCTCGTCGCCGTCCAGCGAAGGTGGCGTG
>DWGW01000148.1:0-18608 GCA_018247775.1 Udranomia orcinus
GGGCAATGAAATAGATGTGACAAAGATATTCGAAGCTAATTTAGAAGATACGAAATGTCACCAGCGTGACCTCGCGAAGTCGATACGTAAATGTTGGTGATAGTATAATCTATTCTAACAAAAAGAGTAAGATAAACACGATACACGTCCTAAAGAACATATTTGCCACTATACAAATAGAATTTGTGGCATTATCAGGAAATGGTTGTCGTACAAGGATAACTTGTTTTTACATTAGCTATCGTCGATTGCCTGAAAATTCTGATCACGTAATAATGGATTCTAAAGTCAGAGTAAGTAACTGATGAAATACATCCATTTGTATCCATCTAATATTAATAATTCCACGTCTTAGAATATAAGTATTCATGAAAGTATTACGTTATTAAGTCAACTTAAGGAATTTCATCAATCGTGTCAGATATAATTTCGGATACGTTCAAATAAATTTTAATCATTATAAGAACATCAAATAAGAAATTTTGCTAAGAAAATCCTATGTCGAAAGTAGTCAATGGAACCAAGAAAACATGTAACAGTACAGTAAATACCATGTTTTTGTAAATAAATTCACCACCAACTCACCTTGCCCTTCTGGAGGTCGGCGATCCACTTCCTAAGCTGCAGCAGCCTGGACTCCTGCATAGGAGTCAGCTCTCCCAGATACCGCTTGATGTACTCGCTGTCCAGAGTATACTGGTCTGTGATAAAAAAAATGAGGGTTATGATCATAACTAGTTCGAGTATTTATAACTTTGTAAGACCCCAAAACAAATAAAATTTAGGTCCCTAATATCACAAATACTCTTTAATTCTGTATATTTATTGACACCTGTACCTTGTGTCACGGATCATCGTTTACATTTATCTCGACCCAACTATTCACTCTTTTAACTACTAACATCTTACGAGAATAAAAGTAGGATCATAAATATACAGTTCATATGTTCGTTTAATTTAATTGAAATAAATGCACAAGACCTAAATTAAATTTAAATGTTACTATTGAATTCGCATAAAACGTACAATGGAATGACAAGAATATCTAATAGTGATGCGGCCGTGACCCGATGCGGGATGCGGGATGCGGAAGCTTGATGCGGAAACACTTTCCCGACACTTATTTAACGGCGGCAGAACATTCTGCGGTTCGACTCCGGATTCACTACAGCCACACCTATTTCTACCTTCATTAGCAATGTTCTAGCTAATACATTCTTGTTTTAAGCGTGTGATAACGGAATCACACTTAACCGAGGCGATCCATTAGGTCTCAGGGGAGCAACGTATTTGGTAACCTAAGAAAGAAAATCGATCCTGTCTTGAATTAATAAGAAAATATCCACAAAAACACTAATTAGTAGAAGCGGCTTCGCTCTTTATAAAGCAAAACTGTATTGTGTATGACAACTTTTCCATTTAATTAAACCTTAAAATACGCTCACAGAATACATGAGAAGAGTCGCGTTTGTCTTTATGTGAAGTGAATAGCACTCACGCCACCTAGCGTGCGGCTTTAAGAGGCAACATTTATAACAAAACATCGTATGGTATTTAATAATGCGTATATTAAATAACACGCTAACAGATCACCCTATATTCAATGGTTACTGTATACACTGAAATCAAAATTTAACAGATTCAAAAGAATTAAAAATACAGGGTACAAAAAAAAACACGCCAAATGGTTACCAAATTAGAAATACATCAATGTTTTATATTAGAAAAGTAAAACTATTAAAAAACAATGTAGCGCGAGGATAATTATTATAACTACATACAATACGATTTCCGACCTTGACCCAATCGCTCGGAACGGGGACGCCGGATGCAGGAAATTGTAGAAATCGGGCTGCTAGTCGGGAGATGGATTTATGAGTATTTCATTACTTTAAAAAACAGTTTTCCCTTTTTTTATACCTACTAATAAAATGCTTTTTTCTATGCGTAAAGTTCTGTCATATTTCAACATCATTCTTAAACGTCAAATATTAACATAATGTAGGTTTTGGAACAATTTACAGAATTTCTCTAGTTTACAGAAGTGCTGTATAAACGTGCTGTAAGGACCACTGTTTGTACAGATATTTCTTAAATATCCCCAAAAATAAGAACCCATTCTGAAACGAATCGTAAATACATTGTGAGTTGGGAATAACAAGATTTCTTACACAGCCGAGTAAACTCCTGGAAAAGTATTTCCTGAACATTTTTCCAAATGAATAGAGGGCGTGGGAAGCTCTAGAGAGCGGGATGTTTGTCGAGAAAATTGCATCTCAGCTCTACGGACCTCTCCGCGCGCATTTAAATAGAACACTGAACGGAGCATTCAATTTAACAAAGGTTGTTATTTCCACTATATTTGTACCTACAAAGTTTCAAAGCGCGGTCGTATCGTACCTACGTACTGTTTGGAAATAAAATTCTATTGCTTTTCTTGTCGTTTGCCATTTCTTGTCCCCTTAAGTAGGTACGCTACGCTTAATAAAGTTTTCCAATTCAGTCATCATCAGCAATAGTTTATTGATTCTAAACAGAACTTCAATTCACTCTATTAGAGATGTGTATGGGTGTCAGTTTGTTTGCTATTTCATACGTGCTACAGCATGATAAATATATGACTACAATAATGTGGAGACATTGTAAATGCATATTAAGTTTTACTCCAAAATAAGTTACCAATTGTGTTAGGCGTCAGCAATCTGCGAAGAACTCAGAAAATAATCTCTCATAATACTAGAAAGAGTCACAAAGGGGAAGGACCAGTCAATATCACATGGTAACATGATGTTCATATCAATTGAATATGAACATCATGTGACCCAAGCGCAGTTCCGACAATGCCATGTACGTTGTGTGTGTGTTATGGACATGGACATGCAAAATATGTCCAGTAAGTAAACTCAATTTCTGTGCTGTTGAGATCGGAAGTTTTTTATGCGTAAAAATTCGGACTTTAACTTTTTAAAATTGTAAATTGGAAAAGGTCCAACGATTAAGTCCAATAATTAAAATGCCTGCCAAATATGTACTACAGTTCAGCTCGGACGGACGGCAACGTTTCGCCTGCACTGCGTTTCGTGCAATACAGATAACCGCAATGTTAACTCAAGTTCAAGGCTCCAAGGCTCCAAGGCTCCATTTGTCGTGTTTTATTGAACAGAAAATGCGGTATTGCGACAAGGTTCCTTTTGTCGCTCCGAGCGCTGGGACGCTGGGAGATAGAACCTCGTAACGAGGAGGGTCAAGGCTGGCGGGAATGGGGTCACTGACAAGCTCCGTAGATCGCTGTAAATTTCTGTAGCGCGCTGAAAATTTGAAGCGCAACCGTGTAGCCTTGATAAAAACGTCCCTACGTCCAGTTTAACCGAGTGACCTTACGAGATAGACGAGAATACCTGTTAATTAAAATCCCTTAGACGTTTGTTTTTGTGGTCGAAAAACATAGAGTTGCTATCACGTTAAAAGTTGTTCTTTATTTTTGTCTTGTGCTATTGTTTGTCGTTAATTTATACTCGTTAGTTTTAAAGTTTATATTTTTTTCCAAACTAGGATCAACTGAGAATAAAAAAAATAATGCCCTATTTAACTCACAAGTTGTAAAACTTACCAGTGCTTAAGTATTTGGTAATTGTGCAGTTACTTTATGATCGGTTTTATTAATACCTATAAGTCATTTTCGCTGTATCCGTAGCCGCCACCCACGAGGTCCTGTTAAATGTCAACTGTTCGATATCTCGGAGCATTGAAGAAATAGAAGTAAAAGATACAGTCAAGGACGATCTCGCAGCCACACTCTTTCTTCATTGACTACACTTAATGAATTACCCTGAATCCTGACCCCTTGGCGTTTGGTTCTGTATCGGCATGGATCAAAATTGCTTAACAGTGAGCGAATTCTATTTTTGGGTAATCTGAATGATTATCCTAAGTGTGCTCTTCGCGCCTGGCGTGGTACTACTATAGAAACTAGGATCCAGTGTTGCAAACTTGCTTGCTCAGCTATTCATCAAACAAGCGTCAAAACTTTTAGTCAGTGCCTTTATAAAGAAAATTTAAACCCGATACGGAACTATGTAGAATGCTAAAATTGTTGCTAGATTTCCAACAACATATATGAATTTTCGTTTGAATTTCCATATATTATCTATAAGCAGAGCACTTGGAGAGAATTATTCAAATTCCCCACACTGCTCGTATACCTAACTATGTTACCGTTATCCTTCGCTTTACATAATCTCATACAGCTGGCTGTTCAGATTTCATGAGTTAAAATTATATATGTACAAGGTGAATTTATCAAGTGGGTCAACTATTTCTTTTTTATCTCGTATCGGACGAATAATTTAATGGGAGACATTAAAGATTTGAAATAACAAATTATTTCTCTACCTCTCTAATAACCTTTAGTAGTTACTTGACTCAAAATCCTAAGTAACTAAACGAGTACTACTTAGTTATTGTTTTGAGGAATTAAGAAAATATTAATGCAATCACTATCTTTTGAATTATGGAAGTCTATAAATCTGATATTACAGTTTCTTCCATGATATTGCCATAACATATTCATTACATTTCAATACCAGTATCCAAAAAATGAGGTCAAAGAAATATCCAATTGTTTGTGGCTTGTCCGCACTTATCCCTGGCACCGGCTCTAATGGCTTAATACTGTATATTACACACATAACACACAATTAGACGGCCAGAAACGGATCGGTAGTCAAGATTATTGGAGCGAATACAATATACTTGGGCGCGTGAAACCTGTGAGATCTACAGTCACCTTAAACTAATATTTTGAATACAAGCAAGGTTTTTGATTTATTTTCCTTTAAAACTAGAAGTTGTAAAACCGGAAAAATATACGTCGTAATCTGTCATCAAGTGGTCACCATCGATGCGCCCATTTCATACACATTTCACAATTCCCGTGAGAATTTGTAGCGAGACTCATAAATAAATTAATAAAATACAGCAAGAGCTTTAAGTTAATTGTGTGAGCTTCCAGCTGATGGTGACGTACATTCTAGGCACAACCCACGCGTATGAGATACGTCGACAGCTATCAAGTAATTAAAGTAATGTGACAATTATAATAAATAAGTGTATACCGCCCTCGCAACGCACCGCCTACACGTTTCCGGAATTTCGTTATAAACTGCATATTTTTAATATGACAAAAATTGTCCAGACGGATTCACCACCCCCGCTGTACCCTTAAAAGAAGTTAGCTACTTTCAATAAATGTGGCAGCCAATTCTATAGGTAGCCTTTATGCATTTGCAAAAAGTAAATGCATAAAAGTTATTTCAGTGTCGACACTGAATCGAAAAAATGCGCTTTAAAAATAACACACAAAGTATAATTAAACATAATATTCCACATTCACTGAATTTGAAACATTATCTTTTATCATATCTACATATTTTCTTTGAAATATTTTCACAAATTTATTCGTAAGGAATTTGAAAGACGTATGTATAGTTATAGTCTTTTAATATTAATTGAGGATATTTCATTCACGACAGCTTTGACTAGAATTGTCATCATCATCAGCAGAATTAAAACGTCGCCTTGCAGAAACGTGTTGTAACGTGATAAATAAGTGTGAATACACGTACAAGGTACAAGTATAATACGTAATAAAGACATTTGCATAAACATTTACGCTAATGAAGTTACGCGTTCAATTTTCGGTAGCACAGTTCAATAGTGCACAATGGCAAGGCCGGTGCGTGGTTGACGTCATCGGTCAGTTACAAAATTAATATTATAATGAATAGTAGTTTTTTTATTGAAACTCGCGATTGAGGTAACAAACGAGCATGCAGGTCACCTGGTGATAAGAAGCCATGCAAAGACTGGGCTGATATCATCTATGATCTGTTATCATGATATAATGGAAGTTCTTTCCTAAGACCTAAGTCAACTACAAATGCGTTGCTGATTTTACCACAACCTTCAAACTAGAACACAGCAATAATAACTTCGAAAAGATTCTAAGAGATAGATTGTGTATCAATGTTCTGCTACATCGAGATCAGTCACTGAAGTCTAAAATAAATACTTTATTTCAATCGGTTGATAATCATAAGCGAATTCATAAATTTAATTTAAAGTTCTCTGCCCGAAAATACTCTCCATCCTATTTCCGCTAGTCCTAAAAGTTCCGACAAACCGAGAATTAGCGCGTTTACGTTTATCGCACGTCAACTTCCACACTTTGCCTTCTCTGAGTACTTTAGATAAAGTTTTAACGAATTTCGAGTCGGCCAGGATCAACGTGTGACGTCAGACGTTGCGGCACGCGGCGGCATGATGAACCATTGTCTGCAGCAGGCTAACTCTATATAACTCCCAAACTGACACAAATTGCTGTAAATTCATTAGTGAGTTTACTTCATGCCATTAGGGTTGCCAGCTCCATTTAAGTTCTACAAGATTGGTCGACATTTTGCCTTAAAAGCCAGACATATTTTATTACTAAAAATCTTAACCCATTACGCTTTCTCGATCTTCATAAGTACTTTTGTACTCTGACAATATATTCAGCATTATTCTTTGCCCAACACTGCTAAAGCTAGGCGCTCGACAACCCTAGCATATAAAATAATTTAGAACAAAGTTTAAATGGAGTATGTAACGCCAATGTCAAGGACGTCGTAACATGTTTGACGTCAGCGGGAGAGCGCTGCCAAAGTAAATATTGTTCATATAGCTCCAGCTTACGGGCTGGCTTTGCTTTACTGAAATAACTCGAAGGAGTTTACAAATTAGCACATTAGGGTCTAGATTGGGGATTTGCCTTATACAACGTTAGGAACGACGCCAATGCTGTAATCTTAAACTCAACCATTTGTTTTCATGTCTACAGAAAGAAAAATAGGGAGAAACGTTTTTTATTCTATGTGGTCCGCACTTATCCTCAAATGTAATAATCTTGTTCATAACAGGAAACAGTTACATAATTAAAATCGCGCAGAATCCAGACGCGTTTTTAATTCACAATACCGGCGCGAGGGGGCGTTGCGGCGCCCACGGACACTCGGTCCCGGGAATTTATCACTGTAATCCGCTATGCCGGGAACTTGCATACAAATTTATCGCTCATTGTTTTACAAGGAATTTTATTACGAAAAATGTTTACGCGGATTATCTGGATATTACGATGTCCGCTATAACATTGGATTTTTGTGTTTTAGTATATCTATTTCAAAATCGTTTTATTTAAGTTGAGAAGTATGGTATGGTTTACGTAATTGGATTAAGCATGTAATGCGCGTATCATAAAATTTTTCCTCAAATAGCCCAGCCCATTTGAGCCCCATGTTTACGCGATGTAAGGTAATAAAAGACGTGTCTGCATGTTATTTTGGGCTAACCAAACAGTCAGGTAATATAGCCAGGTAGACGAACTCAGAAAACCACTACACTAATGAAACTAAGCTACGAAAGTAAAAAAAAATAAATAAATACAATTTATTATTATTTTACACTTATCTACCGATCATCTCGATCTGGGAGTAAAAATGACAAAAGCCCAGATAGGAGTACTATTATGAGGATGACAGAAGCGAGGACCAAAATCAAGTTGTCCCATCTCGATAAGAACCCACTAACCGTGGTCTGGGAGCCACCCTGAGGGACGCAGAAGCAAGGCTTACTCCCTCCGCCTCGGCTGACTTCGGCAGCATCTCTAATATTCTCTAGACTTGAAGGCGTTCCCTTCTTTTTTTTCTCCTTGCCATTTTCCTTTTTCAGTTTAATATCGAATTCCCCTGCTTTCTTGTACCATTTGGTTTTTGAACCTTGTACTTTAGATTTCGAGTCTGAGGGCAGACGCAGCACGGATTCCCCAGATCTGCTCTTCCGCTGCGTTAACGTATTTAACGTATCAGATTTATTCGGTTCCATTGTATTCAACTTGGACATTGAGATGAATTTCCTGTGGGAGGCATCAGGGCTCAAACCCCTAGTTGCAGATTTGCTGCGCGTGATTAAGCTCTTGACAGAAGATTTGGATAGGTTTTGGCTACTCCATTTGCTTGACTGGGAGGGACCTGTTGAGGGGGGAAGGATTATGTTAGTGAGGATTTTTAAAGGGATTGGGAAGTAAATATTGGGTTAAAGGTTTTCATAAGGTACAGGAAGGGACAGGGTGTGAGGTTTATCTGATTTTAAACGGGCACAGCCTTTCTGACCATCAGAAACGAGCCCCAAAACAACTGTTCTCCTTGAGGTTAACCTAAGTTCCGCAAAACTTACTGCCCCAAAGGATTGAACCGTCCCCTTAGGGACAGTCCTACTCGTACGAAGCAAAAGCTACAAAAGTTTCACCCCAATTTTCGGGCTTCTCTCACTATGCCCCACTTTCGTGTACTCGTTTCACTAGGTTGATTTCCTTTTCCAGTGCCATTTATTATTTATTACAATCAGAAAACGTTCACTATTCTAAAGTTATATAAATATTATGCATAAAATAATACAATAACAGCTAAAATATTTCAATAATAATTAAGCTCGGGGAATAAAGTTACGACATTGGACAAGCTAGAAGATAGAGAAATAACGATACAAAATAATCATTATTGTAGAACCGGAGACTAAAGTATACTTATAACGTGCGCTTCGCACGAACAAAGGACGACACTTTGAATTAATAATGACGTGAAAGCCAAACAGCATTTGTCCGGTGTATCCAAAATGGGATCAATTCTCGTACTGCTCCTCGCTTGTAATAACTACGCAACAAATTTACGTAATGTAAATACCTAGTAGAAATCTTTACCTAAATATCCTACATAATAAACATCGGATCTGCACATTATAATTGTATTGTTATTAAAATCCCATTCTACTATTCAATTAAATTATTTATGTAATTAACCCTCGTCATTTCCACAACCTCCCTTCAAGTTCAACCTCCCCAAAGGTACCCAAATCACAGCAAAACCACCAACAAACAAACAACGTCGATCAACATTGACATGATAGGGCAGCGTTTCGTCTATCTACCGCCGAGCGAAATGAGGTACCGGGTATGTGATGAGCACACACGTATTGCAGCAACGTTATCCGTTAGCAACAACCTAATTCCACTGTTGCAGATAATAATTAGTTCATCGCATGAGTAATTAGCCGACGGCGATCCCCGCGGTCCGTTACGTTACGTAACCGCGTTCCTGACGGGCGTAAGACGTGTAATATGCATCGTATGAATAATGATGTCCTACTGGCGACTGCACTCATCAATGAATGAAATTGTCTAGTTTATTGTTAGCTAATTAATCTTACTTCGCGATTTGGGTACATTGTTGCATTGTGTTGAGTATTCCATGAACAAATAAGTTTTTTGTAGGTCTCATAAACCATATCATAGCTTTACCATAAAATAACGTCATTATTTTTTTGCTTGCTTCTTTGTTGTCTTATTGTTGTTCCTCTTTGTTACACTCATATCTAAGTCGATTTGCATGTTCAAAGACAAAAGGTTGGCTACTGGAAATCTTTTTAAGCAATTTATCCTAACTTCTCTTTTATGTATATTTCTTTGTACTGGACCGAATGTAATCTTTCAATGAAATTTTCCGGACGTCTGAATAAAATATGCGCATGTGTCAAGAATTGATGACAAAACCATTGCGTATAAGTAAAGAAATTGTAAGTAATGGAACGTATTAATGGATATTAGAAGCAGACTGTACATTAAATATGTACAATATTCGTAACAAGAATTTAATTACGGGCCGGAAAGTAAAACATTTCTTTATATTTTAAATATGTATCAGTCAGAATAAGGCATATTTCGTTTGTATTTTTGATATATTTTCGATTTAAACATGTTATTATAAAGTTTATTTAACTACTCGTAACCCCGCTCATCCTAACATACCGTTAAGGAAAAAAATATACAAATTAAAGACAACTGGCAAACCATAGCAGACGAACTATATCAATGCCATCTACCTTGTCTCGTACTAATTTGCACTTTCGTCTCTATCATTAAGACAAGGATTGGCAGAAGAAGCGAAGGTGAGTTAGTTGCCGAGTGCCGATGAGGACCGCTGAACGAGCACTTGTCGGAAACGGAATGCGTCATCGTTCTGTATGCGTGAGCGGTGGCTGCGTACTACACGGAAGCTTGTACTTCCGCATTGAGAAAAGGGTGAACAAGGGTAGCTTGTATGGTTATTGCGAATACATATTTAACAGCGTGCTACGTCTATATGTGTAGCTGTGAGATACTAATATCGGATATGACAAGTGTGGTGGGTCTTGGCTTGTTAATTTTTTAAGTTAAGTTAATTGGAAATATTTTACGACTTTTGTTTCGTCGGATTTAAGCACTCGTGAATCTAAAATCAGACATAAAGATGATGTTCGATGATCTTTATGTCGTTCAGGTTCTTGTTTAAAAATGAAAAAAAACTCACAACAACTCACACTACTTTGTATTTACATATTAAAACAAACTAACAACACCTCGCACTACTACACAATCTGTGTTACAATATTTTTTTACTAAAAAATATTGAGTAATGTACAAATAAACTTCACAAGAGATAGCTTACGGCCTGGCAACCTATGTTCGAAACGTACATATCTCTAAAGCTTTACAAAGAGATTCGCATAAAATATAAATCTGAAAAACATTACCCTTTCACCGGAGAATTCGAGTAAAAAATCCCCGACGAACAAAAAGAGGGACAGATAGTAAATATTATGATAAGGGAGCACGCGTGCCGGGCAACGTTTGTAAATTACCCTCGCACGAAGGAACCCCTCCAAAGGCCGTCGCTAAAGAGCCAACGGTTACATCATGCAAATGCTCTTTTAAGAATTCAAAACGCAGAGAGAGATTACTTGTACTGAATTCATGACAGCCTGGTACTGAGAATTAGCGGAATAACAGAGAGGGCTAAAATTCCTCAGAGTTAAGGACTTATTTCAGTACTGTGTTTGTACGATGTAACGTTTAATCAAGTAAGACACCATGATTCGTACTATACTAAATAGTACAAAGAATAGAATAAATTGACTGACGTCAATATAACGTCATTATAGAATAATTGAGAGGTATATGCAGATGAGCGTGAGTTTGTGAGGTAAAGTGTATTGTCTTCTAATAATCTCGCATTCGATAAACGAAACATATCTTCATATCGTATCTAATTTGCGTATAAATTTATACGAAATGATTTGGCAGTTTCTTAACGCAAAATTACCATTGTTGCTATCCCGAGGAGGAACCTAAATATAAAGTTTTAAACTTATGAGTTACCTAATTCTTAATTCGAGTTTCTTAATAAAACGAGTAATGTAATGGAGTATTGTGTTCTCTAATACATTTACATTTAATTCACGTTATCATAAAAAAAATATCGAGATCGTCAATACTCATTCGTCTATAATCCATTTATCATTTTGATTGATTATTCGGATATCCATTTTATCGACGGACATGTCTATGTTTGTCGAAGTCTAGACATTTGTTTGTATACATGACCATTTGTTCCGATCCTAGATTGACAATGAGTAATGCATTAGCTCACAGTAGTTTCCTATACCGATGGCGGACATCACCATGATACTGTACTAATAGTGCGTATTCAGCCGTGCCGGAAGTAATTAAAGCACCTAGTTGCACAAAGATTCCTTCCCGTTGCAAGATTAACATTAGCTAGCGCAGTCGGCGCGTCGCGGCGAAAGGTCGCGGCGACATCGGCTCTGTGCCGCGCGACACGACGCGCGACGTTCGGAGTTAAGGCACACAACGGCTACCAACACAATTTGCGACGGCTAAATGAGACCAAACATTTACTCACATTACGCGACTATAAGTAAGATTAATGTCCCCGATTGTACACAGTTAGTTTCTTTTTACGCTGCAAGTAAGACAACCGTACCCAGCTGCGACAGTATCCAACACAATTAGGGACAACCGGTCTCATTTAGGACCTAATACTGTCTTTCCAGTGGACTAAATAAATAGATAGAATATAGTATTACCAGTAAGAAAATCGTCCCGGTAAAAGTGAAACGCAACGTACCCTGCTGCGACAGTACCTAACACAATTTGGGACAACCGGTCCCGTTCAGGAATATTTCGCACATTGTCTCAGCAGTAGGAATGTAGTCCAGGTAAGAGTAAAACGCAACGTACCCGGCTGCGACAGTCTCCGTGTCTCGGCGACGGGGCGCGGCGACAGCGGCTCGGTGCCGCGCGACACGACGCGCCGGAGCTCGCGGTTGGCGGCCGCGTCGCGCTCGCACCACGCGCGCAGCTCCGTCACGCCCTCCGCGTGCACCTCGCTCATGAACGACTCGATCAGCTCCTTGCCTGCCAGCGGTAACGTGACCGTGAGTGTCACGGTAGGGATGGGGAATCTGTTGCTACTAATATTACTTTGAAGCAAAACCTCATGAATTTGAATATGGGTATAACAATAATGAACAACTTTTTTTAAAAAACCTCTTTAAACAAAAATACGTATGAGATACTACACTGTATTTCAACAACCCGATTGTGCCCTATTTACTTGTTGTTGTTTTCCTGTTCCCAACCAAAGCCATCTCCAAATGATGCTCAGAGGCCAATCTAATGCCTTAAAACCTGATATAAGGCCATCATGATGTCAAGGTCTTCGTCATGGCTACCTACCCATAAATCATCTAAATGTCAAATATTTTAATACGACGCAAAATTTGCAATAACAACCATTTTTTTGTTCGTCTACATTTAATAACTTTATTAAAATTAATAAATACGTTGCTTAAACATTGTATGTTGTCTTCGATGCTATTTTTAGAACAAAACAAGAAGTAGGTACTTATCATACCATAATCTGATAATTAATTTAATATAATTATGTAAAAGCTTGTTTTTAACAAAGGAAAACATGTAACGAACAAGCGCGAAGTATGAATAAACCCAAGTTTAAAACGAATCGTAAGAATTAAAGAAGCAGGTAATATTTTACCGGAGCTAAGCCGTAAAAGGTTCAATCACTTTTAGAAATACTTCTTCGCAAACACTGGGTTATATATATTCCGTACCAACATAACGTCTTTATGTATGAGAAATCCTTATAGTACTTTTTAGCTTATTTGGGTTGGTACCTGGCTTCAGGTATCGTACCTTTAGCAATGTTGGCGGCGTACTGCTTCATGGCGATCTTCTCCACCGTGCTCTCCAGCCCGAAGAAGTTCTTCACGTCGAGCAGCGCGCTCTGCTCGAAGCACGTCCAGTCTGAGTTCTCCGGGTGAACCTGGGACAATAGAATGATTAAAATTTACTTTGAAGAACATCAAGGAACAAAGGAATCAAATGGCGAATCTCCGTACAATGTGTACAAACATTAAATCCACATTGTTTCCAAATACCAAGAAAGCTAAATTGATTTTCTTATAATTAAGTAGTAGCAATCTCATTTTGCACGAAATCTGTTCAGCTAAATATAATAGTGAATTATTGTACAAGTAAAATACAAGACATATCTACATAGGAAAAGGAGCTCGTATAAATATGTTTGATAACTAAAACCTGTTTTTTTATTCTCATGTAGTATATGTATATGTCATATAATTCTTATACATAAAACACTTCTGTCAACAATTAAAATTCAACTCAAAGTTCGTATAAAAAGTCTGCAAAAAAAGTAACCTGTTCTTTCAAACATGATTTTGAACATATAATAATATGTTACCCGTACTACAAAATACTCATATTAAAATTACTATTCAAAACATTTTAAATTTGTAATCAGTGGAAAGCCAATCATACCTTGAACGTAATAAGTCAAGCGTATGACGCAACCGGCGCGCGGACACGTGTCCGCTGTAATCAATAACTATCTTTATATTGTAAACGTTGCTAGAAGTAAACAAAGAAAACAAAAACGGTCGTTTTTTCATTATTTTTTTATTCACACACATGTATGTTTTATATATAAGTATTAACTACACAAACACAATCGAAGGGCACAAAAATTCTTTGTAGATGAGATTTTTTTTAAAATTTTTGCAACCCCCCTCCCCTCTCCCCTTTGTAAAAAAGTCGTAAACTGGACTGTTCGAGCTCCCACTTACCGCCCTGATCCCGGAAAACCCCTTTCGAGTACCCTTTAATGTAAATTGCTAAAGGCCGCGGGCTAGCTTCATTTGCGCAACCCCTAAACATTGTGAGATTCGGGATGAGCGTCAAACGATATTATATTTTAGTACCAAGTTTGTAATCCGGCTTAATCAACTTGACTCTTATGGTACTTCAAAGTATTTCATTACAAATTTACGTCTACTACCTCTTGAGGATCTCGATTTTAAAAGCCGTTCAAGGATGTGACAAATTTCAAAATGTTTGCTTTTTATCAAACTGCTAGTTCAATGATGCATTGAAGGTCCAATAAGATTTATATCTAAAACTTGTACAAGGTACAGCCTTCCCGATCGATACAGCGTCTAAATTAAGGGTGTTAAGAATAGAATCAAGTGCCACTTAATCGAAGTAGGACAGGGCACTGGGCGGGGTGTGTGAATATTTTATTGTCAGGTAAAATGAATGTATAGGTATGCGATTATACTGACGTACAACCGCGGTCTGTTATTTAGGCGTAATTATACGTTATAGACGAAAGTACGCCGATATAAACACATAGGTGGAAAGACATAACCATTAAAAATGACAGGAAATACATTTTTAATACCTGTATTTACCTTATACACCATTTTCGGAGTTTAGACTATAAAAAATGTAGTGAAACGGAAAAGACAACATTTTTCACACACACATCAGATTTCGTAAGACATCTGCTTAGTAACAAAGCATTTGATTAGTTTCAACGAATCAAACTAACTACTTTAACACACAGATATAAAGTACAATTTTTTTTTTTAATTTTCTTAAACTTAAGTTAAAAAAAATGTACCTAAAACTGAAACAGCTAAACTTTTTTAATGATTAAAACGGCTAACAAAATATACACCGAAGATAAATATTGACGGAGAAGACAGAATATTAGTTAATTAATCTCTTTGCGAATACCCATTTATTGGATACCCACCTATATTGAAACAGCGTTAGAATTAATGAGAATATTTTCATCAAAGCACCTCCGAATGCCGCCCCAATTACTTAAGTTTATTAAAGCCATTTATTTTGCCGAAGCACTGAAGTGATGGGGTGAGTGCCAATCTTGCCCCCGAGAAGCCTAAGGTTATAGCTAAAGGTCGCCGTCTCCGCCGTCGTGTTTACTTCGCGACCGTTATAGGCAATTTCAACAATGGCTGGCAGTAACGACATGATTAACTACTCAACGAGGTTGCCTTAATTAGACACAGTGTATATGGACCACCGGTCAGGACCATTTTCAAAGGAACCAAAAGTTGCAGTGATGCGTGAAGCTGTAATAATAATGCATTAGCTACAAGAAAAACATATAAAATATTTTTTTTTATCTTCACAGCAAAAACGTGTGTTTTACAATTTATTATCTTAAGGTATGAAACGTAATAAGAATACGTCGTATTTTACTCAACAATTTTAATTAAAAAGCAATACTCAATTAATTAACTCAGAAGAATATAACGAGCTCGAATGCGTTTTTGTATTAGTTGAAATACCTCAATTCAACTCTTATCAAATGATCGATTTTTCATGCAACAAGCCTAATTAAATTAATATTGATAAAAGAATGAAAGCACATTATAATCATTTTAATTTTAAACAAGTTACTTTAAAACCCATAATGCCAAGAAAATATCAGTGCACATGATCGCTCCTAACAAAACATAACTTAAAACTGTAGACGAAGCCGAGAGGGAAAACTTTCTAGTGGGCTTTAAGAAAAACTCGAGAATAACAACTACTTCGGTTACCCGAGCTTTTCATCTCCATCAAGTTTCCTTTTTAACTATGAAAAGAAAATGCAAAATTGCATTTCATTTTAGAACTCATACATTAGGGACCATCCCACACGTCATACGAATTTCATAATTTTTTGACCCCGTATATTTTTACAATAACACATTATTTTTTATTAAAAAAATATTTTTTTAGATCGTGTTGTTTTTAAAGCGTATTTTTTGTTCATGGCATAATTTATTTTGGAATGTGACATTACAATATCTAGAACCCCTACCACTACCCACACAAATACACACTCTGTCGACCCCACAATTCATGTAGCTGTGATGCTCTGATATCGAGTTTATTCACAATTTTCCCCAAAGAATCATCTTAACCCTTAAATGCATGTAGTGCCGAAAACGGCATATGTTAATTTTTTTGAAAATATACATAAATAACCAAATCTATTTTTTTAATTATTTGTCCTCAAACCGAAGCACAATATTCTATAAAAAACATTTTTTTTTTTCAAATTAAAATAAAGGTCATGCATTTAAGGGTTAAGCATGCGAACTGCATGTTTGTAAACTTTTACGCAAACACGGGCCGCATGCCAGACGGATAATTTTGTAACATCACTTCTGCGTAAGATAATTTCGCAAATATTTTAAAGCCGAGGCAATTTTATCCTCATTAGTATTTATCCAGTTTTATAGGAGGTAATTATCAGAGCAATTACGAGCCCGATTCTGAACTTTCTTGCTCTAATAAATGAACAGCTACACATACTTGAATTCCTTGAATATTTTTCCACTTTAAAGCTTTTTATAAATAAGGGTTTAAAGAAATATATTAATTAATGCAATGAAAATTGCACGGTGTGATAATAAGAGAAGTCAACTCTCAGCCCAAGACATTTCCGGAGATCCAGAAACGATGATGGTGAAACAAATACGAATCTAAGTTTAGAAATTGAAATAATTGGACCTTCTTATGCAAAACAGAATCAACCCATACAACGACATTTTTGAGAAAAAGCCATTTTTGTCGACATTTTGTATACTTACTGTAAAATTTTTGATTATTTTTAATAAAATCTATGTACAATATTGTACAAAATAATGTGTTCTATGTATACAAATATAATATTGGTGAAACTCATGAAAACTGTTGGCATAAATAGGTCCAATTGTAACCTAAAGTTGTATTTAATATTTTTTAAATCCCCAGTAATTGGTTAAGATAAGGTAACTGTATGATTGACGCTGATAAAAACAAAAAGTACGAGCAACACAGTGGGAACTCAAAGACATGAGTCGTATGAAGAAAGTTCAACTAATGCGCAAGCGTTCGAATTGAAATCAGTTCAATTTCCTTTCCGTTTCATTTCTTTCTTAACCGCAGCAACAGCGGGAGTGTACCAAAACACGTTCAGTCTTATCTTACGCTCAAAGTGTGGCGTTCCGATTGTCCTGAGTCATGTTATGGACTTTTACTGCGCATTACTGAGCGTCTTTACGACCCGAACATTTCAAGGTGCTCCGTGAATCGACAAATCGACTCGATTCCGGAATCAACTCAAAATAGCTTAAACGGAAAATTTCTGTAATAAAATAGTTCTGTTCTATTATCGTCACTGTTAAAATTGTATTAGAGCTATCAGCGTACAAAAATAGGATTGAGATGTTACGATAAGTGTTATATAATATAACAGTCCATTTGTTCTTTTATTATAACTTAAAATGACACTGAAGCTAGCATAAGAAAAGAAATTTGAGATGTGACTTAATAAGTGATATCATCATGTTTGTTATTTTAAAAATACTATAACATAGATTCGGGAACACTAACTAGAATTGACCAACATAAAAATTATTACCTATACCTATTGATATTTTTCCATGCAATGAAGATTTTTTTCGGTTTATTCAATACCATGCACTTACTTTCGATATTACTTTCGATAAACGTTATCGTAGAGATAACAGATATATACTTATGTAATGCTCTCCACTCAACGTACACAATAATAATGCATACCAGTTACATACATCGATTATAATGAAGCATGCAAGTATTTATAGTGATGATAACTATTTTGAAATTATACTTGGTGTGAAGGTAAGATTTAAGTTTGGAGGTTCACTTCTCACACTTGTATAATCCACATAAACACTTGTTACTGGACTTTTTACCCACATTAGAAGATTCCTAAGTATTAAAAGGTTGGCTATAGGATCCATAAATGCGTTGCTACCCGTGAAGACTACATTCGAACGCCTCGATTAAGTTTCCCCTACCACTCCTTTCAAACCAGAACACAGCAATAACACTGCTGTTATAAGGCAAGAACTATTTCTAACTGCGTCTATACGTAGTTACTTAATGTCAGGATTCTGCTACAACTTGCCAGTTCACTAACTGTGGTCCCGATATCAAATATTGATTCAACGATGTTGCCGGAAGGACTAGAACTCCATAGTTTTGGTTACCTACACTAGAGTTCCTTACTAAACTGTTATTTCAGCGCGTAAATTTCCAATAACATGAATTGGATGGATATCGATGTAACGTGGGTACAGTTTTGATTTGATTTGATTTGAGTACTTATCGGACCAAAATCATAATATAGAATAAATTTATTTATGCCGAATTTTTAAAAGTGTTGGGAGTTTTTTTTTTTGACTGCTTTATCCTCCCGGTTGGTATAAGTTTAAAAACCTGAAGACGTTGAAAGCCACTGACCACTGATTAATGATAA